>CAAKHF010017420.1:23468-62728 GCA_901007745.1 Hippocampus kuda | reverse complement strand
CTGAGACAGACCGTCCGCTGGGGAAAAGACAAAAAGTCAAACATATTTAAAACTCATTCACTCCCAAAGACGTTTTTAAACGTCTTTTCAGACTTGGTCTAGAATTAGCTGGTACTGAATGAGTTAAATGTGCTTTTGTTCGCTGACCAGGAAGCTAAGTAGAGCTATAACTATCAAATATTTATTTGATCAATGTAAGAAAAGGCATGATGGTGAATTTTTCAGGCCATTTTCCACACCTGCACGTTCCTCCAAACTCTTGAGCGGGACGCTGACGTTTTCGAGCCTTTTCTTCAGCTCGTCTTTCAGGTAGGGCTCAGCCACGATGGCACTCAGCTCCTGGCACAGCTGCTCGGCCTCGGCCAGCTCGCCGCGGTGCCTCTCCAGCTCAGAGCGGATCTCGCCCGTCTCCTGGAGGCGCTGCCTGAGCGCCTCAGGTCGGGCGCTCAGCTCCGCCTGGCCGTCCAGACGCTCGGCAAGCGCCGCTGTGCTGGCCGACAGCTCACGCAAGAGCGCGTGGTAGCGCTCGCTGGTGCCCTGTGCCTGGTTGATGTGCTCCGAACGCTGGTCCAGCTTGCCCATCAGGTCACGCCACTGCTGGGAAACCTCCTCCAGCTGGGCCCGGACATCCTCCAGCTCTTTGGGGTCCTGTGTCTGCAAGAGGATACCCTCGGCCGACTGTGTGAGTTGGTCGAACTGCGGTCGACGGGTCTCAAACTCCCGCAGCATGAACTAGAACAAATTGGCGTTCGTCAGTGATTCTCAAAGTGTAAGGACAGTTCAGTTCAGCAAAGCCCTCAATGCTCATTCCTTGCATGGCATTTGCCCATCTCTGCATTGAGATGCATCACTTCAACCTAGTTCCTTGACACCAAATGTGTCTGCATGTGTGTGCGTGCGAACACAAACCTGTACTTGTTGCTTCTGCGTGTTTAGCATGTTCGGGTCGATGCTGAGCGGGCCAAGCACACTCATCATTAACTCCTTCTCACGCAGCCAGGGGCCGAGCTGAGACGCTGCCGCGGCAAAGCTGCCCAGCCGGTCGGCGCATGCCTCCAGCTCCGCCTGACGCCGCGACGCTGTCTGATTTGCAGAGAGCCAACGGGAGTCTGAGGGGAGGCGGCCAATGGGAGAGATGACTTAAGTGCATCTGAAAATGGTTTCTTGCTCTTCTTCAAAACCAATGACAACTCATTCACTCCCAAAGACGTTTTTAAACGTCTTTTCAGACTTGGTCTAGAATTGGCTGGTACTGAATGAGTTAAAAAGGTATTTGTCAAGGGTGGTGATGACTCGCACATCGTATTTGGTAGCACATACCGATTTCCTGCAACTGTTGCCTCCATGTGTCTGCCTCAGGGGAGTCGGGGTTTTCGGCAATGAGCTTCCTCAGGGTTCCCTTCAGCTCCTCCACCCTGGCGGCTTGCTCAGCCAACTCCGACATCAGTGCCTGGCCATCATTCGATGTTACATCTTTATTAGTACTAGATTTAACGTTAGGTTTTGCTTATCTGCCATTTGACCACAACATATATACTAATTCCTCTCAGCCTGTGGATTTCCCATTCTAGGTTACCATTAAGTTAGTGGACTTTTGTGGATGAATTTACATGGTTTGAGTTAATTTTGGCTATGAATAAATATACTGTCTGATGTAAACAGTCTCTATTGCATATTTTCACATAGCACAGGAAAATCTCAAATGTAGCCTTGTAATGCAATCTACATCCGGACATGAAAATCATTAATAACCTTGTTCTCCTGGGCCTGGGCCCGCACCACTTCCGGTTTGGATGGCAAGGCTGCATGTCCCTGCGCGAGGTTCTTCTCTTTGTCTTTCAGCCAACTTTGCAGCTCCTCGGCGCCACTCCTGGCCTGCTGCCTCTGCTCCAGCGAGGCCTGCTGGCGGCCCAGGCGCTCCTTCAAGTCGACGCCCAGCGCCTCGTGTCGGGTGTTGACGTCAGACACGGCCACTTGGATCTCCGTCAAGTCTGACGGGATAGGAACACAAAAAAGGATGCGTTCATGGATGAGAAATTGTGTATAATAATGTGAATGATGCAAGATGCAAGTAGATGTATTTGGCCATTCCAACCTTTACAAGTATGAATGCCGTTGACGCTCCCGGGAGCAGAGCCGTTGATTTGGGGAGCACCTGTGAAACACACAATTAAAAAAACAAAAATAAGGGGAAAAAAAAAAACCCCAACTACTTTAGACTATTATGGCATTAGAATCCCTGAGATAAAATGTAATTTGTAAAAGCAGTTTCTGACAACTGCATTGACTGGCAAAAAAGGTTGTGATATACGTTATAGTTCAGGTAAGAGAATCGAGGAGCTGCTTTTACCCGATTTGTTCTGTGGGGCTGTGATGTCAATGACTTGCGCCTCCAGTTCGGAGCTGCTCTTGTTCAATTCCTGCACCCTGGACGCCTGCGACTCCCACTCCTTCAACAGCTCCTAAAGGCGGTATCATCGTCATCATCAACACCGGATTATAGTGGAGTCTCTGGAGGAAGCATGAAATCACGTGGAGTGTTGGCGGACCCACCTGCAGCTGCTGCACTCGCCTCTGCAGCGCCTCAGTGTCCAGGGCGACCTCCTTGGCGGGCAGCTGCTCCTGCGCCGCCTGAAGCCATCTGAGGAGGGAGCCAGAGAGCCCACGGAAGTGGAGCAGCTGCTGCTCGCAAGCCAAAATGGCCGCCAGTCTGCGCCGGGCAGGGGAAAGAATTGGAAGGTGGACAGAGAAGTTACCACTTCTCATCATTTTAGCTTTTCATCGTCATCCATTTCAGTTTAAGACTACCAATTTGGGTGCATTGCATTCAAATTCCAAATCATCCCATTGAAATTCCAATTGGTAGGGGGTAACATTAAGAAAAGCTTTCAAAAAATAAATTCATAAAATTGATGCTTACAGTAAAGCAGGTCACAGTGACTATTCATCTTTGTTGGTAAAAAACAAAAGGCGGGATTTACAAAAATCACCCCCAAAATATCAAATATGGCTCCCTTGCTGTCTTTTCTGACCTTTGGTTGACATCGTCCTCCAGTTGCTTGAAGTCATCCGACATGCCTTTGACGTGTTCCAGGAGGCTTTGTGTGTGACCCAAAACTTGTGATGTGCTGACCTCTTCGGCCAGGCTGCAGAAAGACTTCAGCTGAGGCGCTTCCTGTTGCAGCTCCGACTTCACTTCCTGTCAAAAAGCATGTTCAAAATAGGGCTGGGTGATCCATCAATCTTATCAATTCTTTCGAACAGACTTTCAGGATGATTTTGACAGTTTTTCTGACTTTCCGGAGATGAAATGATATGCTTTGCTGAAATGCTGACCTCCACATTCTGCCGGTAGTCATTCACGCAGCGATCAGGCTGCCCCGCCGGGCTCAGAGCTTTGGCACGACTCTGGATGAAGGCCCGCAGGTCGCCTGCTAGTCGTTCATAGTTCTCCAGCCGGGGCAACAACATTTTCAGCTCTGCCTCCCGCTCTGCTTGGCTGACCTGGCCGGCGGCGAACCTTTGCCGAAGTTCGTCCAGCGACCCCTGCAAGCCCGATGCCATGGGGGCATCGGGGCTTTGGAGCAACTTGGCGACGGAGTCCTGCGTGGCCTCCACACTGCCCTGCCGCGATACGAGCTCCTGACGAAGTTTCTGGGGAGGGATATTTGATGTAATTGGTCAAAACAGCCGTTTTAAGTTCCTCGCAGAACCGTGAAATCCGTGAAATGTTATTAAGACTTCCAAAAACAAAGGAGTTGCTGGCGTCCTACCTGATTCTGAGTCAGGGCGTCCTGCAGCGCCTGCACCGTTGGCTCCACGGGTGCGGGGTCCAGATCCAGGGTGTCGAGCCAGGCCAGCAGAGCCTTCAAGCCCTCCTGCACGCTCACCGACTGGGCCACGGCCGTCTGGAGCTGCTTGGCCCGTTCCGATACGGATGCCGTCAGAGACGAGAACCTTTTCTCCAAACCGTCTGAACATGATTGAGAGAGAACATTTCATGGAAGCAGAGGTTCTGTTGCCAATGTGAACACGGCGGTGCTGATGGTGGTTCAGACCTGCGGCACACAAGATGTCCACAGCCTTCAGGGAGGGAAACTCATCCACACTGACCAGAACTCTTCCAGTTCGCTTCACCTTCTCCAACTGAACCGAACGCTCGGCCATCTCATCCTGCAGTAGCTGAACGCGCACAAAGGAGAGGAAAAAAAAAATGTTCTAGAAGCTCATATGGAAAGACCAGTTTGGTAGCGAACCGGCAACTGTGCTTTTTACCTGGACTTGCCGCAGGGTGTCCTGCAGGGCTTGGGGGTCGGTCGATCCGCAAGGCTTGGCGATGCTTTGGTTCTGCTCCTGGACGCTGAGCCAAGTGTGGAGCGAGACCACCTCGTCCTGGTACTGCTGGTAGCGCTCCAGAAGTCCTGACAGGCGTCCACCCAACTCTGACGACTGCACAGAAATACACATCGGAAGAAGTTGATAAACATCTTTTGCTTGTTTACGTCATTAAAACATCATCTTAATGTAAATAAGTCCATTTGCATCTGATTATTAGCATTTTGACCAAAAATTGATGAATAACTTTTTTTCGGTAAGCAGAAGTTTGATCCCAAATTGTTTTTTTTAATCTTTGTCTTGACAATGGGTCTCGATGCCTGGGTGTGCATGTTGAAACATTATATCACCAAATATAACCAAAAATCGCCCAAAACAAAGCCCCTTACCCCCTTTGTGTTTTTTTGACCACGTCACAACTTTTCGGTATGCTCCAGTACAAACTAAATCATTTTTGACAGTCAACTTGAATTTGGAGCTTGGTAAAAGATTCAGTTGAAGAAAAAGTTAAGAAACTTCAGGACACGTTCTCTGCCAGTAATGTGTTCAATTTAAAAAAAACGATCACAGCACATCTTTTCCAAAAAGTGCTCACCTTGGCATGGAGTGAGGTGTATCTGTGGTTTGCGTCTTGCAGCTGGTCCGTCACCAGCTGCTTAGTGGCCTCCAGGGCAGCGGCATCGCCCGCGCCTTCTTGCTGTTCAAGGGCGCCCTGACAGGAGTCCAGAACCTTCTGACCGGAGATGGAAACGAAGCGCAGGTCGGCCTTGTGGCAGATGATGTCCTCGGCCAGCTGTGGAACACCATGAAAACATCCTAATTTATTCGCGACTGGATAGAAGAATCTGTTTTGGTTCCCACCCCTGTCGCAATTACTGCGCTAACAGCACCACCTGCAGGCAAGTAGAAGAAGTTGCACTTTGTGCCAAGATGCATTTTACAGCAAACACCCCACGACACGGGAGAGAGGGGGGCCGAGCATTGCCGTGAAATAACACGAGACGCTGACAAGTGTTCATTGAACCTTTCTGTACTCCTCCAGTCGGTTCTTCAGTTCTTGAGCGTCCGTTTCGCCTTCCCCCAAACATTTCAGCTCCTGCTCACACTGCTCAAGCCAGGCGCCCAGATCGCCGTGCTCCTGGAGAAACTTTGTCAACTCGTCCTTCAACGCCTCAGACTTCCTCAGTTGCTCCTGGAAGCAACAATATCGAAAAGTTAATAGTACATCATTAACTAGCATAGAGATGGGGAATATTTGATGAAATTTTGATTCTCAACTTTGCTTATGGATTTCGATTAGAGGTTGTTTTTTTCCCCCTTTTTGCTTAAAAAAATTGACTATCGCTACTAATCTACCTGGCAGGTGTGTAGCTTCTGCTGGTGCTCAGACTGCAGCCGTTCCAGCGTGGCTCGCAGACGTCGCTTCTCCTCAGGAGGAACCGTGGAGTCGGGCTGGTCCAGCAACGCGCGAACTGATTGGCTGATGTGGAGAAGCTGAGTCTGCTGTGCCTGCAGTCGCTGAAGTTCGGCCTGCGTCACACAAGAGCCAAAATTAATCGCCAAGATGGAGTGAAATGTTATTCACAAAATATTGTGCTGAGGGGGAGAAAATTCATTCAATTTTTGCCATTAGCAATTCAATTCAATTGCGATTGGCAATGGTGGTACATGAACAGGATGTTCTGAAATAGAAGTCGCCACTGAGCTTCACGTGTCATCAACAGGTTGCAAAACTGAAACTGGAAGAGTCACAGAATACCACATAAGTGGACATATTTGGTATGTTAACCCATAAACCCAATATCATTTTTTTTTTTTTGAGAGGCGAAGATGTTGACAGATACTGCAATGGAGAATGGCTGGACCTGCAGCGCCCCCGTGTGGGATGTAACGGCGGAATCAGGGTGCGAGGAGGGCAGGTCGGGAACGTCTTGAGCTGCTGATTGGTGAGCGGCGGTTAAATCCTTCAGCAGGGAATCCATCTGGTTCTGGGTCTGCTGGAGCTCCTCAAAGGCTTTAGCCTAGCAAGACAATCGGGGTTTCGAAATGAATGCAGAACATATATTCATTCATCAAAAATATTTAGAATTGTCAGCTATGATCCTTGAAAGTACTTGGGTTCAATTTGTTTTTAATTTGTTAACCAGATGGTGCTACTTTTCCCAGTCCAAAGCTTTCATTTTCTACGTTTCCATTTTATGTTAGCATTAAATTGTGGGATTTTTGTTCGACAAAATTAAATGGCTTGGTTGAACATTTCAGTATTTAACCCTGGAGAACCCAAGAACCCTTTTTTTTCTTTGGAAAATGATGAATTATACATTAAATGACTGCTTATGTTCACTGAACACCAAAATCTGTTTTTTTTTTTTTCAAATATTCAATGCTTTAATCCCAATTTAGGATTAGGGCCAAATTTGACCCTTTGGGATTTAAGCATTTGAGTAGCAGAATTTATAGGGGCCAAATTTGACCCTGTGGTTTCTCCAGGGTTAAACATACAACAATTAATTTTCAAATTCTCAATCATTTTTTTTTACACAACACACTTGGCTCTCATTTGGTGAATTGTACGAGCGAGTCTCTTCATTTCTTCAACGTGATGTTATACGATTGTCTCCCACTTTTGTCAGCGAAAGACTGATCATTAAGGAATACTTTGAAATAGGTTTCAATAAGTTCTGAGTGTTTAAATAAGTTTTAAATATGTGTGAAGTGTGATAAAATTGCAAATCTGTACGTCGTCTCACCCTCTGTGTGTTGTGCTGCAGCGTGGCGTCGATAGTAGTTTCCACCTCGGTCACGGACGCATTTGCCGCCTCCGTCAGGGCGGAGTACTGCTCCTTCATCCGCATCAGTTCCACCTGCAGGCCCTCTCGCTCCTCCGCACTCAAACTTTCCCCTTGCTCGGCCAGCAAGTCCTCCACAGAGCGGATGGCCTCGGCCACTTCTTCCGATCGGGTCTGGAGGTCCTTCTGCACTTCCTGGAAAAGAGACACGCACTAAGACCTTAGCTATAGGGTAAAAATGAAAATTTTGCAGTATACAACTCCGGAAGAAAGGCTACTTGAGATTTTGCACCTTTAGCTTTTTTTGCCTGTCCTGCAGGACGCTCACGTCATCCGATTCCGCTGTCGATTCCACTCTCTGATTTGCCAGAGTGGCGGCGGCTCCTGCCAACCAGGCCCTGAGATCTTCCAGTTTGTGAGAACATTCCGCTTTCTGTTGCAGGACCACCTGAGGAGATGGAGAACCACCACACGCATACAAATGTTTCAAAAATGTGCTTACATTTTATTGATACGGAATATTATCTCCAGTGTTGTGTCAGGTTGTAAGCATATTGTGTCCAGATACACACTCACAAAGACATCAAAATAACAAGTCAAAAAAGAATAAAAATAACAGCAAAAAAATATGTATCTTTATTTTTCGAAGTTTCCCCCCATCACACATAAATTAGCACAGGGTGAAGACAAAAATGGTGTGAGGAAGCCGTTACCGCGGCAACGCAAGCGGCTCCTGTCGGCGGCCATCTGCAAGAGCAAGGCAAACATGTTAATAACACGGGTGGAGCACATCATGCTTGGCGGAGAAACACTTGTGACGTGAGAGTGAACGTTAGCTGGCGAGTGAGTCGATGATATGAGGGGAGAGCAGGAAAAGCGTATCAATACAATTCAGCCACACTCATCCTAAAACAAACTCCACCAATGATGACTTCAGGGACTTTTATTTGAGCACCGGGAATTTCAGGTATTTCTAAATTAGTCAAATAATCCCTGAGGCAAAACCGAACTGATAAAAAAAAAAAAAAAATGTAATTTTGAAAACGTTCATTGTGCAGACACCCAAAATTGAGCTTTTTCAGTTTATGGACACGTGTGCTGTGCCTAATTTGTAGTTGTATTATTTTCTCTCGAAACTTAATCAGTTATTGTTCTTAATTTCATTACTGTTCCAGCCAGCCTTCTCTTCAAAGTGCACTGTACCACCTACGTACTTATTCTTCCGGTGTTTCGGTATTCTAAATGTCATGTAGGTTTAGCAGTTAGCACGACTTGCCTGTTTTCTCCCAGTATTTGCGATACTTGTGAGAAGTGTAGCTTATTTGCCGCCCTGGTGGTGAGAATTGGTAACTTAAAGGAGCGGATTCGCGTCATTCAAGTTGGGTTTAGCTGTGGCAGAAACGACATCATCAACAAGCATTATGGCCGTAGGTCACCTGGGATAGACTCCAGTATACTCGCCACCCTAATGACCACTAGCTTGATCGAAAACGGATGGTTGAACGCTTATGAATGTTGTAAGCGGCAGTTTTCAGTGTTAATAAGAAAAAGCCAACAAACCAAAGCGACTCGCTGATGATTTTCCAAACCTGTTTCTCCTTCAGCTTGACCTCGACGTCGGTTCTCCTTTCCTTTTGGTGCCGCCATTCCTCCTCATGCTCCCGCTGAGCGGCTGCCCGGGCCCGAGCTTGTCCCGTCGCACTGTGGAAGGCCCTATGCAGCTGCTGCAGCTGCCCCAGAAGGCACCTGCTCTGCTGGGGCGCCAGGTCCTGTGCCCGCTCCGAAACAAAAACTTGGACGTCTGAAGCCACTTGGGCCACATCGCCAGAGCGGGACGTCAGGCTGCTCTGAAGATCCTTGGAGAGGAGACGCCACAGCCAAGTAATATACCAAGTGTCCCCCGCAAAAAAACAAAACATGTTCACTCTGAGTAAAACCAGAGTGTCGTGATGATGAAACTTACCTGGGAAAGACGCAACTGATGCAAAAGTCGGCCATCTTCATCCAGAGTTTCACTCTCTTCATTTGCAAGTGTCTCTGTCTCTCTCACCCAGGAGAGCAGAGCCTCCACTTGTCTACCAAGTGACTTCAGTTCAGTTTCTACGGCCTCCTGAGAGATGAAGATAACTCCATCAGTTCCCAGTTTGCGCTCAACCCACTTGTTTTTTTTTTTAAATTGAACATTTATACATACACAGGATAAAAAAAAAAAATCTGATTTTTTTTGTTGAACCTTGTATGAATCTCTGCGGTCTCGCAGGTTTTGCAGCATGTCCCCAGAAAGTGTTTTGGCCGCCTGGTACGCTCGCGTCAACCTCTTCTGGTCCTTCTCCAAAGCTATAAGGAGCTGTGGAGGAACATCTCCGGGGTGGTGCATCCAGAGCGTCTGGGCAGCCTTCGCTTCTGTGGTGACCTCAGGCTCCAGCTCTCGCAGCTCCACTTCCAGATCCTGACAGTAAAATGCAAGTTAACAACTGACCGTTAGAGTGCAAAGCTAAGACAATACTGGATCATCGTCATACAGGATTCACTCTATTACAACACAATTCCCTTCAACTACGACTCCCCAGAATGATAATGTACCCTTCACTGCGATTTAGTCCAATTACAATACAATACAAATCCAATTACTACATTTCCGATGCTATAGTATTGTGGAACTGATGTCCGACCTGTGTCTGCCTGATGATGTCATCCAAGGCGACGAGACTGCGTCCACCCGACTGCTGCTGCTGCTTGAGTCTGACTTCCAGGTGTCTGACCATGGAGACAAGCGCTATGATCCTTTGGTCGCGCTCTAAGCACTCCTGATGCACTCGTGATGACTTTGGGAAAAGAACAAAAATGGATACATTTTTTTGCAACAGTATTTAGAAGAATTTGAGATGTATTGTTTGCCGCTAAATACCTTGCCAGAAGTGGATTCCACTTCATCTTCACTTAACATCACTTCTACACCATCTGCTGCTCCTTGACTGGCAAAAGCTGGAAGTGACTCAGGAGGTCCTGTTGATCCGGAGTCAGCGGACTCCTTGTCTGAGAGGAGGGGGGCGGTTTTTGGAGACTTAACTTCGAGATCTCTGGTAGTAGTAACGTTGGGTGGCTGACGCTCTTTCTTCTCTTGTTCTGCTCCTGTGCCGCAAGCACCAGACTGGGCCTCGGGATGATAATGCGGTTGTCTTGCGAGTTCCTCACAAGAATCACCAACTTTCGTCTTGTCTGAAGGCTTTTCTTCAAGAGCGTCACGCTTCGGTTCCTCGGGGTATTTCTGATCTGCGTGTGATTCGGAAGGCTGAGCTTTGAAACGCTTGAACTTCTTACTTCGCTTACTCTCTGCGGGCTTGGCAGCTGAAAGCGGCTCCTTCTTGAAGCTCTCATATATAGAAACATTGGCATTTACTTTGGCAACTGCCGGTTCTAGTTTGTCCTGCTCCTCACTCATGTCACCACTCTTGAGATACTCTTCTGTGTCTGTGTTCTCCCTCTTCCCGACTTCCTCAGCAGCCTTCCTTTCGCTGACGCCAGCCTCAAACACCTTCCTGAGGTCGCTCTCTCTCGTTTTCAGTTTCATAGCGGCCTTCTGTTCAGCCAGCATACCCGCTTTTGAAGTTACCTCCTGCTTGCTATTTCCGATCACCTCTTGACTGCTGATTGATTGTTGTAGTTGCTTCGGGCTCGACTGAGGGTCTTCAGCTTCATGTTTCCGCTGCACCCTCTTTTTGTCAGTGCCCTCCAGTGATGGGGCTGTAACATTCCCAAGGTCAGTTTCCTCATTTTGGTGTTGTTGTTTTACCACATGAGGTTCAGCATCTGGTTCTTTCTGTGATTCAGTGTTGCCCTCTTGAAGAGTGCCAAATGTCTTGCCGTGACTAGATGATGCTTTCTCTGGCTGACAGGTTTCAGGTCCAAGTTTGATTTCTGGTTGCTGTGTTTTATCGTCATCCTCTGCTACCTTTGCCTTCTTTTTACTCCTCTTCTTTTTCTTGGTTTTACTTTCTTTATCCAAAGACTCAAATAGCGGTTCTTGCTTTTCCATGACTAAAGAAGCCTCTTTCCCAAAGCTCAAAGTTTTCTCTCTTTCGGCATCGTTCCTCTCGACATCGCCCATCCTGCTTTCCTTGTTGCGTGTTCTTAGGGGCTCACTTGGTGAACCATCTGTGATCTGGGCCAACGTACTTCTCTGATCACCCGATCTAGAGTGCAACTTTTCAAGTTTCCTACCTGACATTTGTCCATCCTTTGCCTTCACACTTTTATCAACATCCGTGTCATCCTTCTCAATAAACATGTCATGCGCTTGAATTGATTCTCGAACCCAGCTTTCAGGTGTGGCACCTTTTTGCCCATCTGTGCTCTGCTGACTTACTCGTGATTTGTCTGCAGCCGCGGGTTGAGGAATCCTTTCTGTCCCATCAATTTGCCGCACTGACTCCTTTAGTAGCAGTTCTGGCTGCTGCCAGGCAGAAAGAGCCTCGGTTTCAATGCAGATATTCTCTCTTTCACCAACCGTGGCTTCGACGACATACCGCACACTAGTTTCCTCCTCACTTGTTTGAACTTTGTTGTCATCCTTCTGCTCCACTGTTTTCGAGTCAGTCAGCGGACCAACAACGTTATGCATATCCAGCAACTTCTCAGGTTTACCATCTGATTTTTTCCTGTCCTCTTCCATAACACTTTTGTCAACATTAGAGTCACATTCTTGAATCCACACTGTGTCAAAACCTTCAGGTATGCTTTGTTTTTGTTCATCTGTGCTCTGTTGACTTTTCTGTAGTTTATCTATATTCGTTGCTTCAGGTATCTTATCTGAGCTACCGATTTGCAATAGGGCCTCCTCCAACATCAGTTCTTGCTGCTCCATGGCAGAAGTAGCCTGCATTTCAAAGGTCAAAATGTTTTCTGTTTCTCCATCATTCCTCGCTACAACCTCCCCCATCTTACATTCCTTGTCATTTGGTTTGATATGTCCTTCCTCATCAGGTGTTCTGGAGTCAGTCGGTGGACAATCAAAGTCTTGGACCGACATAACTTTCGCATCACTGGATTTAGACAGCAACTTCTTAGGGATCCCATCTGACTTTGTTGTGTCTTCTTCATTAATGTCGTCATAACCTCCGTCACATGCATGAATCGATTCTGGAACCAAACGTTCAGATGTACATCCTTTTTGTTCAGTTGTGTTTATCTGTAACTCTTCGACCGTCTTTGGTTTCAGGATCTTCTTTGCTGTAGAAATCTGCGGTATGGCCTCCTCTAGGGCTTGCTGTATTCTCTTCTCAACATTTGCAGCAAAGTTACTCAAAAGGTCGATGGACAGATCTGACTCCAGTGGCTTGTCTACTTCGGTTATGACGTCAATGGATTCTGAAGAAGTCAAAGGTTCTAGACTACCCCATGAAGGCATATCTGGGCTGTCTATGCTTCGTGATGAGGTGATAGTGGGTGCATCATCATCATTTTTTATCTTCAAAAGAGGCAATTTTTCCTTGATTTCTGAAGCCATGTCACTAGAAATCAGCCGCAAAGCAACTGCATCACTGAGATTCAAAACTTGCTGACCATTTGCTGGATTAACTAAACCGCCTTTCATAATCTGGTCAATGGCAATTTCTAAACTCATCTCCTCAGAGACCAAATCCTTTTCAGTTGCTTCACGTAGAGGAAGTCTATTGCCAGTGGTGATATCAACGATGCCACCACTGTCTGCTTGGCATTGGAGCAGTCTCAGAGCTGGAATTGGGTCAACTTGTTTTGCATATAAAGCTTCAGAAAGAGTCATGCGGCACTTTGTTTGTTTGTTCTCTATCCCACTGAATGGTTTCACTTCCAAAAATCGCTTGCCCGTCTCAATGTCTATCTTACCCTTTCTTACAAGGTCTGAGTAAGGCAAAATCTGAGCGGTTTGGGGGTCAAGCACCCCCTGCGTCGCTGTGCTTGAAGCCATAGCTTCACTTGCAACCTCCTCATCCAGAAGCCCCCGAGTAACAGCCTCGCTCAATGTGACTCTACATCTTGACTGGGGGTCAAAAATTGCTCCAGTTGATGCTTGTAAAACGACAGCCTCCATGTTTGAGGAGCTGCCTTTACCTTGGTAAGCCCACTCGACCTCCTCCAAGCCGGGAGCGAGTGATCGATCCACAAGACCTCTGTCTACAGCATCAGACACTGACAGCCTCATTCCTGAAGCGTGATGGATTATCCCGCCCTCGGCCACCTGTCTGAGCAACACCTGAAATGCATGTTTGGAGTTTATTAAGCACTTCTCAATGGCTTGTTCCAAAGGAACAGGACACTCAGTCTCTGGGTCAATAACGCCTTCCATCTGTAGCTGTAAACCGGCTTTAGTGAGGGCTATTTCAGTCTCGCTCACTTTTCCTTGGTACGCCTTCTCAAGTGCAAGAAGTGTTTCTCTTTGATCGTCCCCTATCAGTCCAAGGTTTGAAGCCAAGGTGACCGAGACTTTCTTATCCCTATGGAGGTCCACTATACCTCCAGACGCCACCTGGGCTTCAAGGAGTCGAGTCGCAGTGGTGCCATCAATCAAACCAGCCTGAGCTGCCTCCCTAACCCCACATATCTGATTTTTCTCCACATCCACGATGCCTGCAAGTGTTTTATCCGACTTTAGGACACTCCACATCAGTTCTTCATCCAGTAAACCTTCTTTCATGATGTCATCTATGCTCAGCGACTCACCGCTTTTAGCATCGAGGAAACCGCCAAATAATCCTATGTGAGCCATTAATTTGACCGCAGTGTGACCGGGAAGGATGCCCTGAGCAACTGCTTCGTCAGGGAGCAACTTTTCACCATCTTCCGTCATCAGACCTCCCTCAGAGAGGTCGAAGAGCAACCTAGACTGTTCAGCATCATCATCTTCAGATGCAGATTCAGGGACATCAACAACAGGTTTAGCCAGCTTCGATTCAGACTCAGATTCAGCCCTTTCAGATTTCCTCAAATGTTTTGAATTGGAATCTTCGTTTCCGGAACTTTTGAAAATGTTTTCAATGTTTTCCACCTCGAGTGTTGTCTGCAGGAGATCGGATTCAGCTGCAAACTCATCTTCTGTGTCATTTATAGATTTCCCGCTTAGACTTTCGAGCTTTTCTGTTGAAATCTCAAGACTAGATGTTCCTTTTTCTCCATTTATGCTTTTATCTCCTGTCGTTTCTGATGATCTGTCAAAATTAATTTTCACAGTTCCCAAAGGCTCAGGTTTAGCTTTGTAACTGTCTCCCTGTTCGTTTCTGCTTCTGGGATCCAAGTATTTGGTTGGTGTGACTCTATTGGAAGTTCTGTCTTTTGACTGTGGTTCCCTGTCAGTAATCTGTTTTTCCGTCAAATTCATGGCGATGACATTATCTTTTTGTATGGTCAGACTGACACAAGTCTCAACTTTGTCACTACTAGCGTGCCCAACCATTGACTGAATTGTGTTAACTAAGTCCAGCAACTCTGGGTCAAACACCACAATGCGTTTTCCTGAGTGGGCGTCCACATAGCTGTGAGTCATGAGGTGGAAGAGCAACTTGTGTTTAGCTTGCTGGTTGGCATCCATCCCGTTTGCTGCTTTGGCATCCAACACCCGGCTGGTAGGAGAGAATGTGAGAGGTGCTGAGCTTGAAGAACCCCAACTCGGGTGGTTCAGAGATGGTGTGCCTGACGGGTTTATGTTGACGAGTACATCTGGCAAATGGATGCCTTTGAGAATATGGATGACACTGGGATCTAGAACTTCCTCAAAGGACAGCAACTGAAGAGTTTCTGAGTTGTATAGTGCTCCGACAGCATTACGCTGCCTGAGGATGTTTCGTGCAAGCTCCTCTGAGATAACTCCTTGCTGAAGAGCTTCCGAGATGGACAGGATTTCACCAGATTCAGGCCACAGCATTCCCATAAACGTCCAGAGTGATTCAAGGACCAACAGAGACATACAAGTGGAGAGAAGGTCTCTGTCGACACTATTCTCCAAATCCAAACGTTCTCTAGTTACAGGGTCGAGAATCCCACCATTTTTGAGCTGTCGCACAAACAGGGAGCAAGCCAAGTCCTGGTCCATGAGTCCGTGACGAAGCGCCTCATGAATGGTCAGCCTGTGTCCAGATCGGGGGTCCACAATCCCACCAGCAAACAGCTGAGCTTCCAGGAGCCGCTTGGCCACTTCCCGATCGATCAGGCCTTCTTCAATGGCACGGAAGATGCCAACTTTTCTATCGGAGCGGAGGCAGACACTTCCTCCAGGTTGCTGTTTGATAGGAAGCAGGAGAAGACCCGAGTTGTCATCTGGGATGCAGCGCCGAAGCAACTCGGTTAGGTTTACTGTCTCGGCTGTGTTTGGATCGATCAGCTCTCTGCGTTTAAGCCTAGACTCAAGTTTGGTCTGAAGGCTCCTGGATGACAAAAGCTTTAAGTCTTCTTCTCGCATTAGAATTTCAAGAATGCGAAGTCCTGCCTTCTCTTGAATGAGTCCCGCCTCCACGGCTGACGATAACGCATGCACATTCAGTTGTTGGCCACCGGTTGCAGATTCCACCAAAAGCCAAGTGCTCTCCAGTTCTGAGAGGGACTGCCTGGTGTGAGCATCAATCAAACCTCTAGTTAAACTTTCATCGACAGAGAGGACGAGGGAGGGGTCGGGAGAGAGGAGCCCCCCTGCGGTGACAAGCTGGGCCTCCAGGAGAATACGAGTCGTGTCTTGGTCAATCAGACCCCGTTGGGCAGCTTGGAAGACTGGGAAGGTTTCCACACTTCCCAGGTCGATCACGCCAGCAATGCAAGGGGGCACCTACCGAAAGAATGAAATAAAATATGCTGTGCTCCCAGGATATACATTACATATATGCAGATATTTTATGTTTTGTTATATATTCACAGAAAGTATAGGTTTAAGGATTCCTAACAGAATACTATGCTACATAATGCTATACACTGTATAACTACTTCCACAACTTCTATTAGAACAAAATGACATGACTACTATGAATAATAATAATCATTATAATAAATTGGATTTAAATAGCACTTTATGAAACCAAAACATGTATTTCATGTTTTGGGGCAAATTTTAGTTTTTATTCTCTTTTAAATGTCAAGTAAATTCTGTTCAAAAATAAGCCCGAAAAATATTTCTTTCGGCAACATAATAAAAGAAGCAAGCATCACTTACCAGCTGGTGGAAACACACGCCTAACGGGCAGAATGCAGTGCAGCACGGCGTGAGAAGCTGATGTTAGCGTTGTGCATGCCACTCTCCATCCTGACCCGTAAACACTACATTGTTTTTTGTTTTTTAATATACCATAAAGCCTGAAGATAAAGTGACAGTTACGTCCACAACGCTCCTTTGTGGCCGCTTGCTGTTAGTTGTTGTTGTCAAGCAAAATGCTTGCTGAAGAGTGACACACTGTTAGAGAATTTCATTAGAACAAATAAAATCGGACAAACACACACGCAGCAATACTTGTGATCTGGACACAACATGCTAATGGTGAGATTGTTTGTTTTTGCAGAGCTGGCCAATTTTGCACCAAACGCACACAACAACAAAGCAACACAATCAGATATATCTGTATCAGCGTATGCAATGTCAAATAATTATACAACTTTTATGTTAATTGAGAGCTTACTGTATAACCACAGGGCACTTAATTAGGGACCCTTGTATGATGTAATAATGAGCTAGGTACAGGTTTCGCTCTGTTGTTCTATTGAAGAGCTGGTGTTATTAATGACATCAGCAGCCCGGCAGATGTGACTGGATGTGATGAGAATGACAACATGAATTCATGAAATGAGGTTGGTGGTGAAGTTAATGACAAGTGCAGGCGATGGTAACATAAATGACGTGACCATTTGTACACACGCAATATTGTGAACAAAACCACATGCAGTCACACACGCATACTCTTTGTGAGTGATGTGAAGCGTCAAAGGGACTTTTGTGCCCACCTTCCTCTCCTCCTCCCGGGCCAGTTGCTGCTCCAGCTGCTGCATTTGCTGCATGGAGGCCTCGCACATGTTCTGGTAAGTGGACGTCAGCTGGTCCAGCTGCGCCTCCACGTGGGCGCGCTCATCTGGGGACAGCCTGCGGACGCGCAGGGTGACGGGGTTGGACGGTGGAAACTGTGAGGGTGGACTTCGAGTGTGTGTGAAGGGACTTACTTGGCAGCTTGCTTGGAAAGGAGAAAGACCTGCGTGCTTCTGATGGCTTCGGCCACATCGTCTTTCTTGGCGGCAAGTTGCTCGCTGATGGCCTGTGGGATATAAAGAGTGTGAAATGAAAATGTCTAACCGATATATATATCTTCTCTTGCTGACGGGGCATCTGAGATGGCCAGGCAACAGCAACGGCTTTCCTATAATGTCATCCGCGTTAAGGCTGAACAGTTAATAAAATTGAAATTGACATTGCATTAGCGGTGTCAGCAGTGTGAAATTGCATAATAAATTGCAATCGCAATATTGGGGGAGACAATTTGTAACTAATTTCAATCGCTCAACTCAAATCCTTGTGCATCACTCTTCCGGCCAATTAACCCACTGTTCCATTAGCGTAATCATTGTGTTAACCAATTAGTCATGCTTGGAAAGATTTGTACAGCTGAGCTAACCAAATCTAATCTCATGTTTACCTGCTGCGCAGCGAGTGACGACTCAGCGTTGGGGCCTCCGGTCCGTCCCTGAAGACCTCCAATCCATGCCAGGAGGTCCGACACCTGACCCACCCTGGCCTCCTTTTCCTCCTCCACCTCTTTCTACATGCGTGGCAGCAATAGTTATTACTTCCATCAAGAAGCTCGCTATTATAATATTCACTTAGTTTTGTTTTTTTATGTGTAGGGTGAAACAAAAAAGTACATAACCAATTTTGGCAGCACTACAGCTAAGGCACAAGCACACAGTAAAATAGCTCAAAATTGCCAGCGATCCCCCTTGAATGAATGCTTTGCTAATGAAATACATATTCCATAATTAAAATCTTACTTCTTCTTCTTCCAGTCGTCTGAGGGCGTCACTGATGTATTTAACGTGTTGCGTAGTCAACGTGACCAATGCTGTGTAGCGTGTGCGCAGGTCCATGAACTGGATGGAAAAAAACAAACCAAAAAAAAAAAAAAAACTGATGAAATGTATTCATGTATGGACCCAAATTTCAAATGAAAGTGCTCCGACCTCCTGAGTGATGGCGTCAGAGGAAGAGTGCATCCTCCTCCTCTTCACCGGTGACTTGTGCATGGACTCCACGAAGGCTCTGAAAGTCATCAGCTGAAGCTCGTAATCCTGCACAGAAAATCATTTTGAATTGACAAAGTGCTTTGGCATGAAAATGTCACACGGTGCCAATCACATCACCTTTTCAGAAAAGAAACAGCTTGATGCATCAGTGACTGGGGAGGGATAACTTTTACATTGCGAGGAAATTACAATCTGAGCTACATCTTGAGATCACCAATCACGGCTTTTACTTTCTTGAACCACAAATGTCAGGTTTTGTGTTCGTTTGCCATCTTGACCCTTTGTCACAGTCACTAATTAAAATATCTATTTACACTTTTTAAGACAAGCTATCAAGTACCTTGATAGCTTGTCTTATCCAATCACTGTGTCAACTACCACCACACTATACACACTTACCTTGACTGAGGTGCAGTAATGTTTGGAGTGAGCCTGGCAATCATCGAGTTTGGTCTGGTTGTCTTCGATCTCAGCGACCAAAGCCTATTATATAAGCAGTAACAAGTCCAAAATCATACCCACATGTATAAACATTGTTTAGACTCATTTTTTTTGTATCATCAGACTGTGTGTGGACTGACCGTCTGCTGCGCCAGTTGCTCGGAGAGCGCCTTGCTGTCAGTGGTCCCAGCCGGCGTGTTCTCCTGCCGCTGCGTGGTCTCTTGGATCCATGTCATCAGCTCCGAGTGTCCGTCTCTGTACTGCTGCAGGACCGAGGCAATACCCTGCAGCTCTGCCCGCCTGTCCTCACGGGACAAAATATATACAAAAATAAATAAATATAGGTATCGTAATCTACCATATGGTGAGTGAATTTCACTTGTGGGCGTGGCAACAACATCCAGCGGCACTCACCGCGTTTCGATCTGCTTTTTAACACTGCACCAACGCTCCGCCGCCTGACTGGCGCGTTCCTGGTAGCGCTCCAGCTCGGGGTTGCGGTCCGGGTGGAGGACGGCGAGACGGGACGTCGCCTCTTTGGCCCGCAGGATGTCCGACTGAAGGGACTCGAAGACGCCCTCCTGCTCGGAGAGCTCGCACTGCCACTTCTACAAAGAAAGGGAAAAAAGCTGTTGATGTGGGTTGCTGTAAAATATCATCTATAGACAGTGTAGCTATCCATCGATCAATTTATTACACTGTACAGGCTTCCAACACTTTACCCCCAATTGATCTCTTAGGCTTTGGATGGCCGCCGTGTCTGCAGGAAGGATGTCCTCTTCGCTCAGCCTGCTCTCGTACTTCTTGACCTGACTCTCCGCCTCTTCCAGGCAGCGCAGCAGCACGTCCACAGTTTTTAATCTGGCCAGGAAAACGTACACAACACACGCGCACGCTCAAAGTCTCGAACGGAATGAACTTCACAGAGCTGCGTTTGAACTTGACTGACTTTTGCAGAAAGACAGATGAGAGGTGGTGCAGCTTGTCCATTTTCTTCACGGCCTGGTTGAGCTCCGAGCGCAGGGCGGGGACGCTTGAGAATGCAGGCTTCTCCTCCAAGAAGGCCACGCAGCTCTGAGATACGCCGCCCAAGTTAGAGCGAAGCGCGTCCAGTTCACACTCCAGTTTCTGGAAATAAGGGAATAGATAAGATAAGATAAGATAAGATAAGATAAGATAAGATAAGATAATCCTTTATTTGTCCCACACTGGGGAAATTTACAACCTTCAGCAGCAAGATTGTAGGTAGAAAGAAGAGAAAAGTTTAAGAGAAAAGAAAACACAGTTCAATTAAGTGCAATATAAATACAAATATGGATAAGGTCAATAAGTTCAATTAAGTGCAATATAAATACAAATATGGATAAGGTCAATAAGTTCAATTAAGTGCAAATTGATTTGGATGATCAATTGGACGTCCAAATCCAATATATATATATATATATATATATATATTGGATCAATATATACATATATTTTTGGAAAAACACTGCAGTATTTAAAACGAAAATTGAATGAGAAAAAGTTGACGTAGAAATAAAAGGCGATGAACTTTTTTTAAGAAAGATTTTGACAAGAAGTGGAATTTGGGGGTAAAAATACCAGTAGAAAACTCTCAAAAGATTGTATTTGTTAAATAACGGGAACGTATTAATTTATTTATTATTTAAAGAACTAACGTTTTCATGTCACAATTAAAAAACAAATATAAGGAAAAACCCCAAGTGACCTCCTGTTCGGCTATCCTGACGGCATTATCTGCGCTGTCATCCGAGAGCCGGCTCGGTGTCTGGATGGCGCTAATCAATCGCTGCTCGGCCTCGTTGAGACGCAGGGTGACGTTCTGCAGCTCCGACATGTACGAGCGAGACAGCGTTTCGTCTTTCTCCTCTGAAGACACACAAAAGCCGTAAGCATCAGTGAGCCTCCGGGGGAGATCTGCTTTGATTCGGCGCGCTCTCTCACCACTCTCCATGTTGAGCAAAAGCTCGCGGCAGCGCTGCTCGGCTTGCCGGACGTCCGCCTCCAGCTCGCGTCGCTCGGCCGGCGTGAACAGTGAGCTTTCTCTGCTATCAGACAGAAAGTCGGACAAGTGGGAGTCCAAGTGGTCCAGGACTTGCTGACGCTCCGAAGCAGACTGCCTGCGGATCTGAGGAAAAAGGTTTTAATGTAAATTTAGCTGGCAAGAGAAAGCAAAAGATGTAAAGACTCACCGTGTCCAGATTCCATTCGGAGACGGTGCGGAGGTCTTTGAGGAGGTAGTGCCAGGAGACCACGCTCTTCATGTTGATGTGCATCTGGTGCCACAATGACATCACTTGCTGGTACAACTGCTCTATCCTACAAGCACAGCAATCGGTTGTCAAATTAATACATTATAAATGAATAAATACGTATTTTTATTTGTAATTTTGCACCAATTAAATTATAGCAATATTTTTGCCTTTATGAAAAAAAAAGACAAAAATATTTCCTATGCTTATTGTGTGACTGAGAGACCTGAATGATTCACAGTGATGTTACTGAGAAGTTTGCAAAAAGCCTGCCATGTGTGCCCACCTGCTGGCGGCATCGATGGTCTCCTGATTGGGCGGCGGCACGGTGAAGCAGACAGACGGCACCGTGGCTTCGTTGCCCGTGGAACTGATCACCTTCCACTTGGTGCGCTGCCCGTTGTCCTCCAGCACGCATTCCTCGCCGCGGGTTATCGTGATCTGACAGCAGTCATCCAGGGACGGGAGGGAGGAGGCAAGAACGGAGCACGGGGGTGATAAATTAGTTGGGAGTGAAAATGAGAATGGAGGCGGGAAAGAGGGAGAAACAAATGGACATTATTGAGTGTTCAGATGATTCAGAAAAAATAAAAATAATTCAGTAGTGCAGTTAAAAATGTGTCAGTGATCCAAACAAATTAACATGCAGAATGTAAATCAAGACAACACAAAGCCAAATGATGATGAATGAGTTTCGCTGAGATGATGATAGGAAGGTGCATTAAACAAGCCCATTCACAACTTCACACTTGGTCCGATTGATACAAATATGGATGATGGTCGATACCAATGTCGGTATTTCCCTAAAAACTTTTTTGTTACCAAATTATATTCTGGGATGACTAATTAGCAACGAATTAATAATCCATCTTTTCTTAGCATTTCAAAGCCATGAAAATCCATTCAAATTTAGCATATTGGATGACGCGTCATTTGCAATATTTAAAAGGTATTGGTATCGGCAATATTGGTTTTGTACTTTCTTGGATTAGGATTGAAACCAACATTTCCAGTACCAAACAAATCAGATTGTCTTTATGATCTTGTTGATTTATTTAGTAACAATATCAGCCATACTGACCCCAGTATCACACACTCCGTAACCAGATTCCCTTTAACCTATTGTTAATTTATAGTACCGGTATCAGTAAATGGAATCTGTGATCTATTTAAAAATGGGTCATCACCAGATCTTGTAGTACTACACACCGATACCGGGTTCTGTTTAACATGTTATTGATTCATATTTAGGAATTAGTATTGGTTTTGGTGACACTGGTTACAGTATTATTCACCACTATTGGATTCCTTTTTACATTTTGATTTGTCATTAGTATTATACCAATTATTAACTTAGTGTCACATCAATACTAAATCTTGGGAGCATCAGACACAACTAACAGATTTTGTGTAAAACTGTTGTATAGTATCAGTTTCGGTATCTGTTTCAGTATCAGTTTCAGTGTCCACATTGCTGGACCTGTACTTGTTATCAGATTAATATCAAATCTTGCAGTTTCAGTGTTATCAATCGTAGTGACACGGGCCCCGTATTGACTTTAGATCAAAACAACATCTTGTAGCCAAGCTCAAAGCCAAAGCCCAAGCAAGCAGATTGCGTTTGTTTGCGTAAAAATGGTGCGACTTGAGTGAGCACAGAGCGAGGAGGTGGAGCCAATCGTAGGCAATCAGTAAGACAAAATGGCCTCTCTACCTGAACGTTTGTCTTGACAGCCCGACGGACGAGTGAGGAGAAGGAAGAAGTGAAAAGGGAGGGAAAAAGATGAGGTGATGGAGAGAGAAGAAAACAAGATAAAGTGACGGAGAGAACTTGTGCTCGCGTGCCAGATGACCATTTTCAAAAAAATAAGTGCAATTTAAAAAACAATAAAACAAATGAGACATATTTCAATTCTGAGCACATGGTTGGTGCTAACAGAGTAGCTAGCAGTGAGCCAACTGTGCGGAGAGAATAGCTTATTTAGGGTGGAGGTGTAAAATAAGTGGGCAGGTGGGAGGGGCCTACAGAGGTGAGCTGGTGGTCAGATATGTGCACAATTTGGGAATGTTGTCCTTTTAAATGATTTTAAAAAAAGTTGTGTTTGCGGCTACCTCAATTTGTTTGTAGTCGCAGACGGCGCGGACGGGCATGGCCGCTGGCAGGTGGCTGTCGGGGCAGCGGGGGCGCAGCTGCACCAGTGTCTTGGCGCGGCCCACCAGGCTGGCCACCTTGCCGCGATGCTCGATCAGCTTCTCTTTCTCATCCTGCAGGCAAGCAGGAAAAATTTAAATGCTGGTGTTGTTCTCATATTTGAACTCTTGACATATCATGTCTGTCCATTTGTTCACCCGGAATGTCACAGCACATTGTTGCCATGACAACATCACAAACAAGTCATCAGAAAGAGCTACGTGTGTGTGTGTGTGACATCCAGTATATATAAATTAAAGAGTGTGAGGGTGGGTCAAGTTCATACCATAATAATAATAATAATAATAATAATAATAATATTAGTTCATACCATAGAGTCCTGCAACAGATCTTCCAGCCTGCTGAGGCGGCTGTTTCGGTCGCAGGTGTACTGCCTCTTGATGCTTTCCTGCAGCTGCCTCAGGAACGATTCGCAGTCGCGCAAATCGCTCATGAACTGGAAGTAGGCCGTGTTGTCTTTCAGATGCTGCTCCACACATAAGCAAAGCTGGTCCACCCACTGCCATTGCGTCTGCAACGCGGCACTGTACGCCTGCAGACATCATGACCAAAGGTCCATCATGTATGATTTTGTTTTTTGTTTTTTTTGTTTGTTTTTTTCAACGAAAAGGAGGAAATTGAGGAATCCTCACCTCCAGAGTCTGCTTGGCGGGATGGTTTTCCTGACACAGGCGCAGCGCCATTTCCTGGAGGGACCGCATCACGCTGTGTTTCTCGTCTAGCTCGGACCGCAACTCCTGAACACATTGAAACCAACCAACATTTAAAAAAAAAAAAAAAAACACTTTACGTGGCCCTCAATTCATTTTGTGAAAAAAAAATGTTCATGGCGATTTTGATGGCGGCACGGGCACCTGCAGTGGCTCCTGTCTCTCCTGAGGAATGTAATTTCATCTGTTGCACATTTGACAATATAGTTGACTTGGCTTGACTTGAATGACGTGGGACAAACATACTGCAGTATAATCATGAAATCTTTGAGCATGGTGATTTTTGTGAAAATGAGCATAAAAAAAAAATTGTCTACTTCAATTTGGTTTGCTGTTTTTAGGCAAGAGAGACCACAGAGCTGTTTCTATTATTTTTGACCCGCACGCATGTGTGTGTGTAAGTGTGCATGGTGTGGCTTCTCTACTCACACTGTACATCTCCCGCTTGGCATCCATGTTGGTGTTGTTGTGGCTCCAGTCGAAGGCGATCTCGTCCTCCTCGCGCTCGTTCAGCCAGATCAGCTCCTCGGTGCACTCGCGCACCAGAGAATGAAGACTCTCAAGGCTGCGTAGCCGCCACGACGAGAGCTCCTAACGGCCGAGCGAACAACACGACGTTAGTGGGCGACACTCAGACATACGTTTCATTACAAACATACACAGATGCATAGACAGACATACACCCAGAGACATTAAAACACACACAGTATGAACGATAAACGTCAAACAGAGATTGACAGGCACACACACTCACACACAGATGACTGAAAACACACACACAAGCGACTACAAATGCAGAGACTAAACACAAATTCAGAGACACAGACAGTCATGGAGGAGCAAACACACACCCTTGTTTGGATCTACATAATGTGTCTCCGTGTATGTCTGTGTGTCCTTGTGAGTGTTTGCACATGTAGTTGTGTGTCCCCTTGCGAGTCCTTGAGTGCATATGCGTATCCTTGTGAGTCTGTGTGTGTGTGTGTGTGTGTGTATCCTTGTCTGTGTGTGTGTGTGTGTGTGGGGGTGTGTGTGTATCCGCGCATGCACATCCCCTTCACTGACCCGTAGTTTGCCGTACTGATGCTCCAGTTTGGCCAGCGTCTCGCAGTAGTTGCTCCTGAAGTTGGTCGACACTTTGGCCTAAGACACAACATCGTCAGCATTGTTTGCCTGATACTGTGGATTGTTTCAAACAGTCATGTTTACTTTGGTGTGAGCAAGTCCGTACCTCGTAGATGCGAGCCTCCTGCAGGCCGCTCATCAGTTCCTCCACAGCAGCGTGCACACTACTATGTTCCTGCAGGTTGTTTTCCACCGAAGGAAGGTCCGCTCCCCATTCAGCTCCTTCCAAAAGCTCCTGAAGCACAAAAAAAAAAAATGCAAAATTGAGCCAGGTGTCCTGACTTCTCCTCAGGGGCGTCCGAACATGTGCCGAATCAAACCTGTGTCTCCTCCACCCATCCCAGAAGCTCGTAAATGAACCTCAGGCTGCCCTCGTCCTCTGACGAGGACATGGCCACCAGCTGGGAACGAGCCATCGGGCGGCGAAGACGAGTAGCCTCGGCAGCACCGGCGGCCCCCAGCAGAGTCTGGCCAAGAGAGAACCCGGGGCCCTCGGCGGGGGCGCGCTGGCTGAGATGCTCGCCAATCGTGAAGTGACCTTTTCTGTACAGGCTGGAACAGTGAAGTCGCAGAGAGACCAGCTCTTCTTCAAGGCACGTCAATCTGCATGGGGACAACATACACACTTTTGATTTATTACCTCAACCAAGGACACTGAATGATTGTGTTGATTCAAGATGCAACTTGTAAATAATTTGTACATTACATTACACACACACACACACACACACAGATTTGAATCCTGATTGTGTCAATACACACAAGTCAGCATTATATTTAAAAATAATTTTAAAAAAAAGTACCCTGTCATAATTTTATTTCTACTTTAAATTGAAAGATTAATAAATAAACATCATGACATTAATTACTGATATATTTTTCCCATTCCCCCCCCCCCCCTCCAATCGATTCTGGAGTCCAGTCATTATTTTTCTATTTTGATTATAATTCTATTTTGAATTAAATGTGCTAAACCAGTGTGTAATTCCATTTAACAAAAGCAGACATGAGTATCTGTTAAATTTACTGACAGATTAAATCCAGAATAAATTCATAATCTGAACCTATTACGACCTATTACGATCCAAGATTGTATATTTGTCTTGACAGAAGTTTAAGCTTTGGTGAGACGTGCACGCTCATGTGAAATGTGAACCCACCTGAACGCGAGCTGCTCCACTTGGTAGTATTTTTCATTTTGGAGCATTTTGAGCTCCTGCTGCATCTGTGCCATCAGCGCCTCGCAGTTGTGCAAGTAGGAGGCCAGTTCGCTCTCGCACTGCACCGCCTCGCCGCTCTCAGACCGTGACATGTCCTGCGTCAGACGGGATGCTTCAGCCAATACGTTCCATATTGGACGGCACATTTAACCCTTCTGCGTTGACTTTTTTTAACAACACATCGGAAAAAAGGCTCCATAATGCAATGGTGGCTTTAAAGTGTAATATCAAAGTCATTTCTGAATGCTTTTTTTTCTTGCGACCACTCAAAATGTTCAGTGGCGTCAGACCTATCCATACATATATAGTTTCTATTTATTTATTTAGGTTGGTGCCCTCTATGGACATTAAAGCAATAAAAAGCAGTATTGTGCTATGGGTATAAGTAACTATCATCTACATATAAGTAAAAAACAAAAACATTGAATTTGGAATATTCAATATGGACAAGTTAGCGCCTTCAACATGTTAATAAATCATGAAATCATTTTTGTTTGTTTGTCAACACTCCTATTTTGGGATGTTTTGGCACAGAAGGGTATAAGATACGAGTACTCACGGCTTGTAACGTGTTCTTGGCCAGGGTGATCTTCTCTTCGCAGTCCAAGGCGAGGTTCTGGAACTTGTTTGCTCTCTGAAGCAGCAACTCCAACCTGAAGACACGAAAACACAGTTTTATATATTAATTATTATATGTGTGGTGGTTATGAAAAATTGATTGCTTCTTGAAAAAAAATGCATCTTAAATCACAATTGCAATATTGAGGGAAAACAAAATGCAATCATAATTTTTTTAATTAAAATTTGTCTGCTCGTTTCCCCAAGTAAAAGCAACATCTTGCCATTCAACCACTGTATTTGGTCTCCAAAAGGCACATTCCTACACAAAACATTATTTTCCCTTTAAACCACAAAAGATTGTCACGTGTGACACATTTGAAACTGAAATTCAATATCATGCCATTAAAACTCGATATTTACCTGTCCACGGCAGGTCGGAGAACCTTCTCCCTCTCCAGCATCTCCAGGATGAGTTTGCCCCACTCCTCCTCCAAGTCGTTGGGGTGGAGGCCCGGAGGAAGCTTCACGCGGCCAAACTCCATCCACACCTTGTGACACGCACACAAAGGTCAATAAACACTCCAACGGACAAGATTAAGTAGGGTTAAGTAGGAATCATCATCTGTTGGCGCTAACAATGAGCTGCATTGTCAGTCTGCGAAAAGGCCACGGGGGGAGAATGAACCTCTCAACTCCACAAACGCACTTTATTTAAAAATAAAAAAAATAAATAAATATGTGACCAAATGCGCATTTTCCCAATTTAAAAAAAAAAAGCTGTCTGCTTGGTAAAATATTAGATGTTTCCAAATAATACAAATGCTCTCATTGTCATTTCAACAAAACTAAACATACCAATATGGCCTTACTATTCTCTGTCATACTATCCTTTAACATTGTTTGCCATTTACCTCCAGAAGTTTATAGAGGTGTTCTACGTGACTTTTTTCCAGCTCTTTGGTGGGAACCTCCGTCTCCTTGAAGTGGACATACTCATTGTAAAGTGCCTGCACAAGAGACAAAAGTCCAGAACTGATATCATTAACCGGTGGCAGTGAAAGAAAGGTCTTGTACTGTCAAGATGCATCACCTCAACAATATTTTCTTGGCAGCAATTGCTACTTTCTTATGACACTAGCCAAGGTTTTGGCATCATCTTATGTCATTCCAGAAAGAGCAGAAAAATATGCAAATACAGTCGGTGATTTCTGTCAGGAAAAGGCTGAGGATAATTTCCAAAAATAAGGCTTCACCTTGAGTTCTATTGGGTTCTGTGGAAAGTTCTTATTGGACATGATAGCCGTTTGCTGGCGGCTCCATTGGAGCAGAGACGAGAACTTGGACTGATATTCGGACCAACGTTGATCCACCTCCTGAAATATTAAAAACAAGCACGTTTTCATACACCGTTGATGGTATTCAGCTTCAAAAAAAAAAAATTGCTAACGAATGACGTTGATTCGGACGTACATGTGCGGCGATGCCCTCTCCTCCCTCTGGGATTTTGGGGAAGGCGTCATAGATGGAGGACACATACGTGATGACTGATTTTTCATCTGGAACGGGAACATCAACGTCTGGCAGGAGAGAGAAGAACGACAACTTGAATAAAAAACATACTTGAGGATTTACAAAAGCCTCATGTGAATAGACAAGTAACAATCCCATTTCGGCTAAAACCTTCAGTTTGTTATATCGTCCCTAAAAAAAAAATCTGTTAAAAAAATGTATTATCAACCAAAAGAAAAATATTAAGAGGGGGGAAAAAAAAAAAAAAAGATTTTGACCTGTGATAGGTGAGTTAGTACATAATATATTAAACCTTAAACCACTAAATTGAGAAATTAATTTAAAAAATTCACGAGAAAATAATTAATAATAATTAAGATATTAAATAAAAAATATTTTGAAAATGACAATTTCAAATGACGTACAAAAAAAAAAAAAAAAAAAGGAGGGGATAAGGATAAAAATCTTATCTCTCCCAATAGGGGGAGTAGTCTCTCGGTGCACAGTAATAGTCATAGGAGGTATTGTTTTAAAAAAAATAATCATAATGACCAAATAATTCCTTTCTGGTATTGCATGAAAACAAATTAAATATTTCTTTGGTTGCTTGCGAGTTAAAATGTACAGTTTTATTGAAAGCCAAAACGTGATTCACTGTGCAACTGAGGAACTACTTTTCTCAACTTAGGAAATCACCCCAGTTAAGAAAATGTACTAAATGGTAGTTGCTGCGTTCTTTCCTAGAAGCTTCTAGAAGGCTGTGTTTTAGCAACCCATCAGTCCAGTGATGAGTGAAAATATATCCTCACCCTCAGCGTCCAGCAGCCTTGTCACCCCAAGCGACTCGGCAATCTCAAAGGCGTGCTCTAAATTATCACGGTTGCTCTGCTGTGACACCACCTCCATGTTGATCAGGTCGGGTCTGGTGAGTGAGGGGGGAAAAAAAAACACACACACACGCTGTGATAAAAATGATCTGTACTGGCAAAAAAAAAAAAAAAAACGAAGCTATGGGCTATGGGGCATTGTGGGTGGGACACTTTGAAAAGTGACAGCAACCTGTATCTGTGCAGCAGGGCGTTGAACATGCGTCCGTCGCTCCACGACGAGGTGAAGTTGACACAGCGGAGGCCTGTGTAGCCTTCGGTAGCCTGCTGGCTCCATAGCAGCAGCTTCTCTTTGGCGGTGAGGTCACCCGACTCACCGCACACGTAAATCTCGGAAATCTGCGTTGGGAGTATGAATATTGGCACTTGAGAAGAAGAATATCCAGTTACATTAAAAAACGTCATTCTCATGCTCATTAATCAATATTTTAAGCACGGATAAATCGTGGTTTGCTGCAACTGCTCATTTTAAACCCGCATCTCATCAAGAGAACCGTGAAAAAAAAAAGAAAATGTACAGACACAGCAGTGACTCAGCAAAGTGCACCTAGCATCTACCTGGCAGCTATGCAGCACATTTCTGCATCACCTGATTGCCGCAGTTCCTACCAATGGCGCACAGCGTTATAGAGATTATTTCAATACAAATAGCACAATACAAAAAGGTTACAGACACAAATAATGAGCAAGGAAGTGAGAAGGTGGAAAAGGCAAGATGCTCTGCGCTGCCTTGATTAGACTCTTGGGACAGGGGCAGGAAACAAGGCCACTCTGCCTGATAATACACACAACAGTGCATGATTAGAAGCCCTTGAATAGTACAAGAACAGTCACCCACTCTGAAGTCTGTGTGAGAAACATGCAAATATATTTCAATGTACGCAGCTTCATTTGGAGTATCGTAGTTCCTCACCCGACAGGCAAGTAAACTAATACTTGGGCTAACGCGCCTTATGTGCGCTAATCTTACATTTGAGGTGACCATGCGATTGGCATGCCAGTGTACCTGTTAAAGTACAAGCGCAGAATAAAAATCAACCTATCAGCGCACCAGTGGTTGGGATTTTAGGTGGTGTCACATTCATTCCATCGCCCTTTTTACTGTACCTCCCCCCCTAGCTTATGTTTAAGGCCAACTAGTACAAGCCCTTGCAACCTCAAAAGTAAGAAGAAACAAATTAAATCCATCAACATTGTTTTTTTGTCAGATTTACACTCCTCCAGAAACAGTTCTTTCCAAAAAAAAAAAAAGACCTGAGCTGACCTGCGGCAGGTGTCGATGAGCAGCCTGTTGCTGCTGCAATGTCTGCGGACTTTCCGCCATCGCGTCCAATCTCTCCGAAGAGCAATCGGTTAGCTTCTGCCAATCCACCTGGCTGGGAGTGGTGACGGCCGTTTCTGGCGAGGTCAGTGGGAGGTCACTGGCATAGCCCGACTCCAAGAGAGAGCATCTCTCTTGTGTTTCCAAGCTAAGTCCTTCGCCGACGAGATTGTCGGGCATCCAGGTTTGGTTGAAGGCATCCTCTTCAGTGTCTCCTTCGCCCTCTGATAGTTGGACTTTGAGAATATTTCCGGTCACCGGAAAAGGAGCCGGGGGCTCTTTGCGCACTTCCACTTGACGGTCACACTCACCCTTCCACAATGGAGAGCCATAGTCACTGGGGTACACTGTCCTCACCACGCAGAGCTTACCATCCACCTCTCTGATGTGGACCACACCATTGTGCTCTCCAAAAGAAGGCTTCACCTCTAATGTCCCCACTGCCCGTCGTTTCATCCGTTCACTCCCTGTCCACTCACATTTATTTGCTCGGTCTTCTTCAAGCATGCAAGGTTTTTCCACGACCCCGTGGACTTTCTCACGAACGCGGCAGATCCTACCCCCTCCCGGGGTGGTGGTACTGCCCGGAGGTAGTGCAGCACAGATCGGGCTCGTGGTGGTGGTTTGACTAGGGATGCTGGAGACGTCAACGACAGACCTCGCAGCGGCTTCCTCCCCGGGGAGGCAGAAAATTCCTTTCCAGGCAGGACTGAGTTCGGGGGTATGCTGAACTTGGGGAATACCTGGGCCTAGGAGGCTACTGGTAGGAGAATATGCAGATCCTGGGGAAAGCATACTGTGATGTTTCAACGCGGGCAACATTCGATGAGAGCTGGGCCCACTGCTCGAGTCCCAAGTCCTTTCAAAAGAAGTCTTCGTCTCGACAACTTGAGGCTCATCATCATTCCTGTTTTTCCGTCCTTTGCGCCGTCGCCTGAAACGTAATCGCTTCTTGGTTGACAGCGGAGGACCTGCGACAAGTTCCGAGTCTCGCGGGGGCCTGACACAACCGAGCGAGTTCCCCATCTTCTCGTCGTCAGTCGCGGCGGAGAAAATACTTTTCAAACTGCGCCGCGGCAAAATCCCATGAAATGATAGACTCTTGGGAGAAGGGAGGAGGGTCGGTATTACGCACAACAAAGTGAGAAAATAGGGATCCCATTTAAGAGGACCTGACAAAGAACATGGATGCGTTCTCTCTGGGAAAGAACCTCTTCAGCCAATAAATGATTCAGTTGCAGCTTCACCCCCACCCTGCTACAATTTTAACTCTCTCTTACATGGTCATCGAGTCAGAGTACCTGTGCTCTCAAGCTGCAGTCAGAGACCGAGTATACACAAGGGAACTGCTCAATTTTCTTCTTTATTTTACTTCCCAGAAGACTTCTGTGAGGGTTCAAGGACACGGACACCAGAAACATGCGGAGGATAAAGGAAAATCTGCGGGGGATTTCAGCGAGTGATTTAGCAAAAGGGCGACTTGGCAAGCGAGGTGATAAACGGCATGTGCCCCATATGTCATCAGAAAAGTGCAGCATCATCCAGGGCGTCAAAGCCTTACGGAGACCCGCAACATTTCAAAGTGTTCTTCCTCGCTCATGACACTTGGATAACATGTTGCAAGTCCTTGAATTAATGATGCCCCCCACCCCCTTTACTGCAGAAGCGTAGGTCGTCCCTGGAGGGAATTCCAATCCGGTAGGCTTAGCGAAAGAGGTATTAAAAGGCGATGCAGTCGATGTCTCGCGTCGTGAATGAAAGCTCTGATTTCCGAGTGCACCGCATCTGGATTGGTTGTGAGGGAGACACACAGAGCGCAGCCAGCCAATGTCGACGCAGAATGCAGCCCGGCTCGGCCTATCTTTTCACAGATTGCTGGAGAGTTGGGCATCAGCTTCAAGCAGTCACGTGAGCTGCCGGTTTTACAGGCGTCAAAACATCGCAGCAACTAATTCCTGCCGGGCATGTTCCTATGGAATCATCTCTGCTTAACATAAGCTGCAGAGAAACAACCCCAGGCACCACTCTGAAGACCGACGCCATCCATGTCAAGAAGTATCATTCGGTCAAGCAGCTAGAATTATTTCCGGCCATAAAGATTTGTCAATGTGCCAGGAAAGCCTCCATCAGGTGGCGCAGTGCGACGGCACAATAAATCCAGAGTTTGGGGAGGACGGCGAGTCTTGATCTGTCCTTACGGCCCGGAGGGGAGGTTTATTTGTGGTAACAGCCCCTCGCTGCATCTAATTATGAGGAGGCATCGGGACAGAAGTCGCTGAGATAATCCAGATTTGTGAACAAGACTTAAAAGTAGATATTCCGCATCCGTCGTAGGGAAGTCTGGAAGTTCACCCCATTCACAGGGCGTCACCTCCTCAAGACAAGCTAGTTCGAAGCGACGTGATGTTGTCACTGCCTGATGTTGTGTGCCGTCACCTCCTCCTCCTGCATTCAACGCCGTTTTTCGGCCTCCTGTAGCTCCAGTGCCAGAATCTCGCCTGGACGTGTCTCCCCCCCCACCCACCACCTCGCCTGGTTCCCACCGCCTGCTTGCTTGCGTTATCCCTCGCTAGCTCGCCAGCAGAGGAAAAGCTTTTTTTTTTCTCTTTCTTTTTTATCTCTCGGCTGCTGCTGCAGCTTCCTTTCTCGCTCTCTTCTCCTCTCTGTCACTTTCTCACATACAAACCAACCCTCCCTCTCTCCCTTGCTCGCTCACACGGCTCTCATCCTCCTCCTCTTTTCCACTTCCTTGTTGCTGCTCTCTCACTTGTCCTCGCTCGTTCATTTAACCGTTAGCGGACCAAACCCGCATGCTGGAGCCGAATGCTACAATGAACCAAAAATGAGCATCGCGCAACCTCTCGCATGCTAACTCTGTCATATTTGATGATATCAAGGAGAAGGTACAGTACGTATATGGTTCTCTATATATCGCAGAGATGCAGTGGGTCTGGAAGCATCGATTCACTGTACTCCATTTTGTCTTCTTTCAAGGGCCAGATTAAGGCTTTGAATAACACACTTTTGCTCATTCGACACGTGACTCATTGAATCAGTGACTGGCACTAAGAGGATTGGTAGCGCTGGCGCAACATTCTCAGGTCACGTTAAGTAGCAATGATCTGTCAAAAAGAACCAAAAGCAATAGAGATAGAGGAGAGTAAAACACACATGAGGAAAAACAGAGCTGATTGATTCCTGAGGCTTTCACGTCTTCATTTCAGTGCCATTAGCTATGCTAGTAGCTTTGCTGACACGCACACCCACACTGATCAATTATTGAGATGCTGTTTGGGCAATAATGAAGACTGATGCACATTGTAACCTTTCATTTGTATTTCAAATGGGTCCAAAATGTGACGCTATTGTGTATGAGAAGGCTGCACTGGTGACAATGAAGTCATGAGTCATCATTCTGGCTTGTGACCTTACGAATATTCATTTGGAAGATGAAACGTGATTGGCAAAGTTGTTTTTCGCACTTCTTTGTGATCGCTAAAATGTGGTTCGTTTCGCCTTTCAATTAGAGATAATTTGTTTTAATTTAATGCGTCATTTAACCACTAAACATGCAGCACCTAAAGCACATTGACCCGTGAACAATATTCCGCACACCAAAGAAACAAAGTGAAAGAGGAGTCCTCATTTTTTAACCTGATTCTTAAGTGGAATATTACAAGCACCAGCTACGACCCACATGTTTTTATAATTAGCTTGCTACCCAAGCGCTGTTCATACTTTCCATGACCGGACTGGCAATCGTGGTGCAAGCTAAATGTAAGCCTCCTCTGTGGTCTCCCTCCCCTCCAAGTGTAGGACACACACACACACACACACACACACACACAGACACACACACACACACACACACACACACACACACACACACACACACACACACACACACGAAAACACACACACACACACACGCTGAGTCACGTTCATGCCGTTGCTTTGCCACGGTGTTTCTGTAGCAACGTGGCCGCTGTCATTCACCTTCATGCTTTCAATGTCTGGACAGTGAGGCCACTGAGGAGCTTCGGGGAAAAAAAGACTACAAGCACTAGTTGTGCATGAGCTCCCTCTGGTGGTATACGAAGGTACAATTCTGCTGTATTAAAGCACAATGCATTTGGATATAGCCTTTAAAAATTGCTTGTTTTTAAACATACTCGCGTACATTTTATTATTCTATGTTTATGTATAATATATTTCAATTCCATGCATTTTTTCGTTATAAAAAGAAAGATAAATATTAAGTTTGCCTGAATAAACATTATTATTATTTGTCATATTAAACAAGCCTTTTTTTATTGGCTACATCTTAGTGGCTTTCTCAGGCTCTGAAAAGCACATTTTTCAAAAATAATCTCATTATGAAGTCATCAGAAGCGACCATTATGAGAAAAGTCTTTTAACATCATCAAGCACATGTTAATGAATCGAGCCAGCACAGGAAGACCAAAAGACTCAGCACAGACCTGGAAGTGGAGGATGATGGTCCAGATGAGACCCAGTGTAAGTTTGGGGTTCCCGTCGGTGATGTCATCATTTCTGATGTTGACAAGTTTAACCTGAAGGCAAGTAAAAAAACACCGTCAAAAAGTATCCTGTGTGTAAAGACTTTGAAGACCATGAGGAGGAGACGGCCAAGTACTTGTCTTTGTTTTAGGAAGTCCAGGGCTATTTGGACATTCTGCAGTCGATGAAATCTCATGCGGCCTTTCTCTCTGGGCTGGAGCACACAAAGGAAGGTGAAAAATGAGAGTACGGAAGCAACAAAAGTACTGAAGAAAGGAAAGAATTGAGTTGTTTTAGTGTGCAACTGAAGCAGAGTGCACGTGAAAGCTTCAATGCTGTGGAAAGAGTTAAAAAGACATGCGGAATGCAACAACCGCACGTAGCTCAAAACATGTTCTTGATTAGAAGGTGACAAAAGGTAAATTAAATTAAAAGATTAGTCAACACGCATGCATCAGATGAGTACTTTCCATTCCTAGCTTTTTTTTTTTTATCCTGAAGCCAGTGGGCAACAATAGTTTATATCGAAATCAGAACCATTTCAATTAGTCTTAAAATCAATCAAAAGGTTTCTTAAAATGAAAGTCATTAAATACAATATTTAAAAAAAAAACGATCAATAAATAATGACCATCTGTTAAATATAATCAGTGATCAAATATCACCACTTTCGATATTGACATGAAGGGGGAAAAAAAAGTTCAGCTCAGTCTACCGCAATAATATTGGTCTCTCTTTGCAGAGGATAAAAAATATATACGAGTATTTTTACATTACACGTCTTTTGCATTATTTCATAGCATGACGCTAAGCTGACTTTATTCAGCAATGTGGTTCTTTTATACGCACAATGCTAAATTCTCTTTGCCTTTTGTTTAGCTTGCTAACTAAAAATGAATAAAAGTTGGGTGACTTATCTGAAGGCAACACTGTACGTTCAAGTGATCAAAAATAACCAATGAGGCTTTCCGAATGAGAGCTTAAATTCAGCTTTTATCCTAAATGTGATTCCTTGCGTCATTCAAGTGGCGCTTCGTGATATGCCGCTGGCTATTATCCACACTCATGCAGCCCCACAGCGCCGCCTAGAGGGCAGCAACCAGAGGCAATCGGGGACGTACTCCCTGAGCTCCTTCCTCCTCATTATCATCATCATCACCATCCTCCACCGCAAGCAGGATGAGAGGAGGCGCACGCAAGGGGAACGCCCTTTTCAGGAATGGGGTGCTTCTGGGTTGCTACGGTAACAGCAAGGGGGTAAAGGAGAGGGGAATGGGGGATGAAAAGAAAAGGAGGGGAGAGGATGAAGGAACAATCGATTCGGAAGCAGATGGTGGTTTGACATCAGCACCCTGGATGCGACTGATGTCAACATCTTAACAGCAACAAGGTATGATGGGAAGCAAAGAGTCACCTGACCGCTCAGCATCTTCAAGGCGCAACCTGATTTACTCGGCATGATCTCACTCAGAGATCACAGGGAAGCAAGAGGCAAATGTGCCTGAGACCTTCAGGCAGTGTGAGAGTAGAAGAGTGTCAAGAGTGGGTGGCAGAGACAAGAGTGAGATAATATGGGACTGAAAGTACAGTATGAGAGAGTAGTTTATGAGAGAGTATGTGAGAGTGAGGCTTTGCCTGTGAGAGAGCGATAGTGAGACCAATTAAAGTGACAGTGTAAGATCGTGAGAAAGAGTAGGAGAGTAAAAGCAGGAAAAGGGTGTGAGATGATGAGAAAGCATGACGAGGAGGAGTGACAAATTATAAGAATAAACGAGAGAGCATGAGACGTCATGAGTGAGCAGTTGGAACATGAGAATGAGAGTGAGCTATAAGGTATGAGAAAGGGTAGTGTGTGTGAGCGTGATAAGGGCGAAAGTATTGTGTGAGTGAATATGGACATGTGGCTGAACGAGACTGTGTGAGAGTAAATGATTGTATAAGAGTGTGCGAGAGTGTATTCAGGCTATGACATGAATGTGAGAGGGAAACACTGAGTAAAAGCGTGACTGTTTGCAATTGAGTGTGAAATGGTTTGGAGACCATATGGAGTGTGACACCACGAGAGAGTATGAGAGTGACACCGAGACCACAGGCGTGTCTGACAGCGAGAGTACAAGTAATGAGTGAGTATGAGAAAGTGAAGTGTGTGATGCCTACCAGGGTGACGCCAGAGAGAACCTCCAGCAAGGAGATGAGGTTGTGCCCATCTCTCAGATCCTCATAGAGGTCAGTGATGTGCTTCCTCACCTGCAGGAATGAGAGGACGTCAGGCAAGGGCGAAGAATATTGCGCTGCTATTCCTAGTCGTCATTTATAACTTAAGTTTGAATATTTCTTCCTTGGAATTCTATTCATTTCATTCCCAACCGTCTGTTCAATTAGCAAAGTCCCATGAAGGCCCAGAAACCGAAACCAGAGTCTGGAAGATGAGACCATTCAAGTCAGTCTGAGTCAAGTCGGCCGTTATGCCGCGACGCGCTGCCAGGGAAACTTCAAAATAAAAGCGTCTCGGCGTTGATGGCCATATGATATTTGGTAAAGTAAGGTTTCTTTTGCAGTTGGCCTTGTTACCGAGGAGTTGGCGGCGTGCTCCTGTCATGTACAACATAAACAATTGATGTAGTTTGCTTGACTCCTCCTTGGCAGAGAGCACATAAATAAGGGGTACTCAAAGCAGAGAAGTAACTCAGGCATTTATTAGGGTGTGGGTGGTTGTACGGAGTTAGACTTGTGTCAGCCCTAAACTCCACTTTGTTGTTGATAATAAGGTGAAAGGAATTTTATAGCCAGGACTGACAGTATAATGTCGGCAATCCCAGACATCATTGCAGCTAACAAAAGCGGATGATTTTTAAGACGTGCCGCTTGACATTCAAACGGATACGACGATCTCTTTATGGCTTTGTGCAAATGTTATTTCTGTGTTTGTTGTCACTTTTATGAGCTCGGATTAGTCACTCTGCCGTCAAATCATTCTAGTAGGATTGAAACTATTTTCTCAACACCATCTACTGGATTGGTGTGTGCGCGCATACCAGAAGCATAGCTTTAAGTGTGTACACTATACACACACCTGTGCAGCCGAAACTGTCAATTCAAAGTGTGTGTACCTGTATTTACAATGCACTGAGCAAACCGAGAGGATGATGTCACTCAGCAGGAAGGTGGAGGCCAGCCAGCTTCGCAATGCTTTTGAATTAGCCATAGTACAAGTATTTTTGGGGGGGGGGGGTGTCAAAATAAGATCAAAAGGTAAAAACGTCCAATCAGCTGCTAAGCAATGACACAAGGGGGCATGTTTGCACATGATGTGGCAGATGCCAGTTCAGGACTGCATTCATCCCAGGCCCCCCAAAAATTTTGATTTAATGATTTATTTACAACATATGTATTTATTTGATTGATTTTTATTTATTTTTTTTTTTCCGGGCCCCCTCTAAAATAAGGTTGTTGTTTTTTTTTTAATACAAAACCTTTACTGGCGGTTTTATTTATGTATTTACAGTATTTTTGACATATACCTTTTTTATGTTAGTTGTATTTAAGTTTAGTTGCAAGTTATTTATACATCGATTTTAAGTGGATTTTATTAATTTATAATAACATACATAATTCAGAAATTTGATAGATTTTACAATTTTTTGCTGTACAACTTAAGTATTTATAAAAACAATTTTAATTAATTTGTTTCATTACATACTTCAGAATTGATCTTTATTTATTCCTTTGAAATATATATTTTTATTACTTTTACTGTATCTATCTCCATATGTCACATCCTGCATACATGTCTTTAATTTTCCTGCCTAGTAACTGTACTGGGACACTCAAGCTATCATTTATTTACATTTTCTTCCTGTTTTTAGTGCATAAAGCCTGACTATACAGCATATAGATATTTTAAATGTATAGCATCCCAGCACTTCTATACTCCAAAAATGCTCTTCAGTGGTTTGTGACCTACATTTTGCACACTGCTGGTACAGAGTCACATGTGCCAGCAGCCGCTGTCAGCGCAGTTGCCTCACAGTTTACAGTTATGGGGTCAGACAGACACCTTGTTCCTCAGTCGTGTAACACTGATGCCCTGCCTTCCATTCCTCACTAACCCCCGT
>CAAKHF010017420.1:7183-23448 GCA_901007745.1 Hippocampus kuda | reverse complement strand
TGTGTGTGTGTGTGTGTGTGTGTGTGTGTGTGTGTGTGTGTGTGTGTGTATGTGTGTGTGTGTGTGTGTGCACGCAGAGTACACAGCCACCCAGTGCAATTCACAGCTGCGGCACCAACGGCACAGCATGCCATAATGTGCTGCTACCACCAGCTGTTGGTATCATTGAAAATGTTTAGAATCGCCTATACGGTGGGGTTTTGGTTTTTGAACTTTTTTTTTTAAAGAAGAAAAATGGTGCACTATAAAATTGAATGACTTTACCTTGATGAGATGCTTGTTGACCCACTTTGTGAAAGTCTTCTTCTGAACTCTGTCACGCTCGTCTGCGGGGAATCGAGAGAGAGAAAGGAGAGTTAATGACAGCATCCAAAAATATTCACTTTCATTTTCATCGTGATGGATTTCCCCTCGGTCGACACACACACACTTTTCCAGTGAATTTGCAGGATTTGGAAAGAGCGTGCATTGTGGCTGATGGACAATTGTTTTTGTTCCCAAGACTAAATAGCACATCGTCGTGTGTGTGTTGCAAAGTTATACATTAGACACATGCACAACATGAGGTTAGCTGTCCATTAGTGACCACTAATAAATTAGTCAGCTTTTAAGCTTCTGACCTCAGCCACGGAAATTTTCTGAATTAATTGGTTTGTGAGGGGATGGATGAAACAAAGTAGTAAAGCCCCTAAAACACAAAGGTGTACGATATATATTTCATCTCTCTGTATGAATACTTTCATTTCCTGTCTAACTCTCTTTGGGGTTATCTGTTTCTTTATATGAGCTTTGAAAAACGTGATTAATGCCTCGTACATGTACTTTCAGAGCCATACACTTTGTGTGTATGTGTAATATTACACGCACACGCACACACGCACACACACACACACGCGCGCGCGCACACACGCACACAAACTGTGAAGGGGTACAATTTTGCCTTTGCTCCAACTGTCTCAGACTAAATAGCTAAAACCTGTGGGGTTCCCCAGGGGTCAATCCTGGGACCGCTATTGTTCAATCTGTAAATGCGTCCATTAGTCCAGCTAATTTGCAGATCAGTGTGAGGATGTAAAACAACCGTGAAAGTGTACAGTTCCCCACTGATCCAAATTAGGGCCTTGGCGGAGGTCTGCGTTATTTTGTCTCACTTGTCGTGTTCCAAGACACCCATCATGTTCCAGAGGGGTGATGCATGTGTTCTGGGAATAGAGGCTGATGCTGGGCCACCAATGTCTTATCTCCTGCCTCCTGTCTCCCACCACAAACAACCACTCACATGCGCACACGCACACACACACTGCTGGAAACAATCTTCGTCTCCTCCATCTCCATGTGACATCATTCCACTTGGGAGAGACTCATGTACTCGCCTTTCTTCCTTGCGTGTGTATAACACCTTGTTTTGAAAATATATTTCAGTCTATTTTGGACCGTTGTCCAATTAAGTCACCAAAATCTGACTTTTTGGAAAAAGTGAGGACTTTCAATACTCAGGAAAAACACATGAGTTTTACATGTACAGTGGTACATTGACTTCCAAACTGAGTCTCCTACTTAAAAAAAAAAAAATTGGACAATGTTTCCATGCTTGGCTTGAGGAATGCAACAGCATAGAAACAACAAGACTCAGTTGGCCTAACAGGTGTTTAGCTGTTGCCACGGAGACCGAGTGCCAAGCCACGTGGAGACGGAGGTTATCATTTCCTGCACGGGCACGCGCACACACGCCTCTTAATACATTCAACTGCTCCTAAAGTAGAAAGGATTTCTGACCAAGATGTTGGATTGAGGATTAAGTACTGTATGTTCAATATCTTGACTGTACCAGAGTTAAAGTATGCATGCACAAACACACACGGAATAGATTTTACAATAGAAGCAGGAAGGCAACGTGAGCGTATTTCAACAGGCACTTGCGACATAGTTTCACGACACTGCAACAACACGTCTTGCTAACCAAACCTGCTGCCCGGGTGGCTCAGCTGAGAGCAAATATGCTTTCAGACACTTTTACACATCTTTCTATCTCACGCTTGCATACACACTCAGACATGCACATACACTATGTGATCGTAAAGTGGATAAATAGCATGAAACGGATAACTGTGTGTGTATACTACATCATAGTGTGGAGGTAACTGGCACATATTGGCACTCATTCAGGATACAATAGAGTAGTATTGTTGAAACCCACATTCAGTCTCTCTCACACACACACACACACACACACACTCTCATACTCACACATGCATACACAAGCACTCGCCAACAAACATGGACACAGTGTCACACACAGACTCAAATACACACAAAAACACTGGATTTCTCATACACTGTCACACACACGCATTCATTCTCACACATACATCATCATACAGTCACTCATGAAAACTCACTCATGCAACAAAAGTGCATGCACCATCACACACAAATGCACACACACAGTAATCTCTCTCTCTCTCTCTTACAAGCTTTTACAAACACAAACACAGGTGCTCATGAAAGCACACAAATTCTCACCCTCATGCACTCTCACATGCTAACTTTCTTGAATACTCACCCTCGCTCATAAACGCACGCACACACACCTACACACACGCGCTGTCAATCACTTCGACACACACTGATAGACAACCTGCCACCCGCAGACTGACCTGCACAGCACATGCGCGAGTACAGGTGCGCGTTGAGGTGAGATTCATTCCTGTAGTCAGGCCACATAGTCTCTAAAAGCGTGTCCACAAGATGTCCTAATCCGCCCCCTGGCCGGCACCCGGTAAATCCCCCTCAGCCGTCCTCTCCCGCCATGTCGCCCCGGCCCATCGGCTCTGTGCTTCCGTTGCGTTCTCCACACGTGTTGTGTCAGAGTGCCTCCTCTGCTCTGGCCCCTCCTCTCAGCTCAATGACTTCACTGTCCCCGCCTTCCTTTCCTCACCAGAGATCAACTGGCTGAGGCTCTGCAGGGCGCTTCATCATTGCGCCTCACTCTACGACACTAACCAAGTCCTATTTTTACACCGGCTGTCAGCTTTTAAGTCTTTTTTGTTTTTAAATCTCATTTTCCTCGTCAAGTAGCTCTCAGCCTTTATGGACAGCCCACGAGTCAGTCAAGTCTGTAATTGTTCCTAATTTTAGAAGCTTGAATCCCTTCACCCCAGAAGCTCCGCCTTGCCTCCTCGCATCCCGGTGCCTCTCCCAGCTCGAGAAAATCTTGCTGTGTCATGTTTGAACCAAAGAGAGCCAAGTAGGAGAGAGCCGGCAGCAGCGAATTGGCACAAGCAGTGAATGCCGCGTGAAGTTCTCAAAATAAATGCATAGAATTACAAACATACATTCATTCATTTTAAAACTTTGCTTTAGTTAAGTCCACTTAGCTTAATGGTAACAAACAATGATTAACATCATAGACGAGCTAACCAATAGCATCAGTATCCTCTAAGTGGCCGAGGCATGCTCACTACAATGAATTCATCATGATGCACAAAATGTTTAATCCTTTACGTTCTGTTTAATGTAATTTTACAAAACATTTAAGGACCGTGGATGCAAAGCCACAACAGAAAGTGCTAGCTCTCGCGTGCACACGCAAGTCTCACAGAATCCTGTTTCCTTTGAGCGACTCCCGTTTTTTTTTTTGTTTTTTTTTTTAGCCTCTTCCAATCTGACGTCTGACATGAAGCATGCCGAAATAACTCAGATTAGCGCCACTCTCGCTCTAATCTCCCTCACTCGCCCTTCCTCTTCCGGTCTTCCTGGCATTATGTCATTTTCAGTTTCACATTCAAGTTTCACTCTATTTAATTGTCAGTCGTCAAACCCCATGTGGATCTGAACATCAAGCCGCCCACGTAGTGTCCACAGGACGAAGCAGCCTAAAATTAGCCAGTCATCAAATGATCATGCAACGCACATTGCCCTCGTGTGGCCAGATGGGAGAAACGTGAGTGCATTTTAGATTTATATTAATCTGGGCACTTCCTGTTGTACAAATCAACACAAGAGTACATTATAATTGACTAGTAAACTCACAGGAGACTGCACCGGAAACAAAAAAGTTGTTCTTTAAAATGTAAAATAGGCTCACTTTGGGATAATTTGACTATATGGTGTCTGTTTTGATGTTTAGTGTCTCTCAGGGCTGCGCCTTGGGGCAATTGTAGTTTTCCATTTAGTTTGAGGGATCTACTTGTTTTAAAGTAACTTTTAACAGCGTGTGTAATAATAGTTGTAGCTCTGGAGTAGCTGAGCACTCATCCGGTGTAAAACAAAACTGACTTCCTAAAACAAAATCTTCCTATTCTGACCCCCTGTTAAGAAACAATGGCACTCATCACACTGTACGTTTCTCAGTCAATGGTCTGACAGCTAGGTTGGCCAAAGAGCAAAAGCCATTTTGAAGATGGTGGAGTCCAGTTAAATTAGTCAGAGGTGGCTTCGGGCATGTGCCATTCATTTGCAGTCTGCACACATGGTGAAACACTACAATGACTTGAAACACTACATTTTGTTGAATGCACACATTATTGATCGCTTCTGGTGATTGCTCAGTAATAATGTTGACTAGAAGGGGCTGGATGGCTAAATTATGGGCAGGGAAAAAAATGTGTCCTTCAAATTCCTGATGAGTGACTTCCTGACCCTCCCCTTTTCACTAGTGGACTCTCAACATTAAGTACACGTGCACAATAATAATGTTCAAGATATTAAACCACCTCTCTATCAGCCCAGAGAGCTCAGCATGTTTCACCTCTCACGCCAAGGTCCTGAGCTGGCACAATTCGAGCAAACCACATTACAGCAGATCAAAACAAGTCGCGTGTCTCGAGCAAACCAACAAATCCTAAATGGGCTTAAGACACTAAGCCTGCAATGTGACCCCAGCTGCAAGTTCTGGACCACTGTGGGATATGGTGGACAATATAAACAAACACAATCAAAGTTTAGATGTGGAATTTGGTATTACACAAGCAAGAGAAAGCAGCAAATTAAAAGAATTTGACATAAAGAGAAATCAATGAGGGCCCAAGGATGCAGCCCTGAGGGATACCAGAACAAAAGCAGACAAAAAAAAAAGTGTCAAATTAATCAAAACAGAGCATTATTATTTTTTGCAATGGCAGATTATTTTTGACTGGATCCCCTTAGCTAGGGTAGATGCGACAAAGGTTTTGATCAATGTGTCGTGGTTGTGTTGGATTCTATCCCAGCTGACTTTGAGCGAGAGTACATGTAGACCCTGGACTGGTCGTCAGCCAATCATGATAAACAAATTACCATTCCCATTTGCATTTCCAATAAAGTCTATAAATCACAAAAAAAATAATAATAATACATCAAGGACTAGACAGAGCAAAAAGGCTCGAGCACAGGCAAATGCATCAAAGTCACAACTGCATCAAAGTCATGGAAACCTCTATTGGACTTGATTTTTTTTTTGTTTTGTTTTGTTTATATTAGATCTCAGTAGAGTGGCTTACTGCAAGTCCACTTGTATCAAGAGCTCACGGTGCAAGCAGCCAACAGTCTAACAAAGCTTCTGATAAAGCATGGCCTCACTTTTGGATCCAAATATGGACTCAAAGCACGATCAAATACTCATACGTGTGTTCTTTCACTGTAACAAGAGAAACGTGTGTGCGCCTTTAAAATAGAACAGTGCCATGTTTGCATGTTAGAAAGCCTGGAGCGCTAATGCTACATGTTAACACCTCACAAGGCAATAGCTGTCCATTCCCGAAAGAACCAAAAGCAAATAGGAGGCTAAATGCACAGAAAAGCTAATTAATACCAAAAGGATGCTCACAAAGCTTGACTGATATAAAAAGTGGGTGAAGAAAGTGTTGTGGCGCTCACGTCTAATATGATAAGATCTACTTCCTTCCTTTACCTCTTTCAAACACAAGCGGTGTGAGGACACGGTGACGACGACGGCGGCGGTGGTAGAACCAAACGCCGGCAGCGGTGAGGAAATGCACCGCCGCCATCAGGATGGGAGCCAGGACGCCTGGGTCATACAGGAAGTTCATACCCCCACCCAAAATAGACTCTAGTTCGGATCCAAAGGAAGATGAACGCATCTCACGGGATCACAAACACAGAACTAGCCAGCTTAACAAGTGCACAGTGCTTCTCCCCGTGGAGTTGCCCTCCCTCTCTCCCTCCCTCTAAAGCTCACTCACCCTCGACAGTGAATTCCAGTTCCTCCAATCAGAGCGTTTGGACTAATAAAATTCAAAAGCGGGAAGCCACAAACTGTGCTTCTTGTGACTGCCTAAATGAGCTGCGGTATATTGAAAACTTTACTTAACAGGAGTTAAGATTGCCACAGGGTCTTGTAAATATGTAAATACAGAATGTTTATATATGCAAAACAAAGATTGACGTCATGTGACTGCCTAAATGGGCTACAGGATATTGGAAACTTGAATTAACAGTTAAGTTTGGTACAGTACCATTTCTAATACATTATTGTCGATACAATAGAAAGGTGTACAGTTGTAACACAGATTGGTGTCAAGTAACTGCCTCGAGGGTATGCGGTATATCATAAACTTGAGGTAATGAAAGTTAGGTATGACATTCAATAGTTCTGAATCAAGTTTCTCGTACGTTTCTTGTAAGTGTATATATGCAGAACAAAAATTGGTTTCAAGGGATTGCCTAAACGGGTTGCGGTACATTGGAAACTGAGTAAGAGGAGTTTGGTGTTGAATGGTTCTGAATTAAATCTGTGATACACAGGGTGGTGGTGGAGCAACACATGGCGACATAATCTAACAATACTCACAGGCATATATTCTTTATCCTCCACAAATAACCGCAGTTTACTGTAGAATAACTGTCTCCATGTAAATCACAATCTTTTTTTTTAATGAGGAAAAATTGGGGGTGAATTTTTTTTTTTGCTGAGCTTTTTTATAGTTATAAATAAGATTAAACCTACAGTGAGTCACAAGGACCTACAAACATACAGTAACGGGAGGCTTAAGGAGTATTGCCTGAACTGTGTTTATGTGTTTGGCGGCGTTGCCACGAGCGGCGTGACGCATCATGGCTGTGATAGTTTGATCTTATTTTTACCTTTTGGACATCAGCTGATTATGACGCCGATCGTCGCGGGAGGCGATTGGGTGTACAGTGGAGAGGGGGCCTGTATGAATGCCAAAGACTGAGTCGGCCAGCCAGAGAAACAGATTGGACGTCTCCTGTTACTCGCACCTTGGAAAGAAGCGTGCATAAACTTTAGGGACGGGAACCAACAATATATTAGTTTGCTGGTAAAACGTTTTATGTTTTTGAAGAGATTTATTCTTAAAATTCATTTCATCATATTTTATGTAATTGCTGTAACACCCGAACTTCCCCTCAGCCTATCAATAGATCCTACCTTATCTAACAACTGAATTAAAATAAATTGTGTAGTGCATTGAAAAGGGCCAGAAAACCCATCGAAAATGAGCCAAAAATCATTACAATTATTCAACTAATGTAAAGTTCACTGCATTTTAGAAGAAGCCCCCACCACATCTTTGATAGCGCCTCCCAGAGGACAGTAGGGTGGACAGGTTCAGATGGCCACAGCGCTTTGAACAATCATCTTCGTCACGAAAAGTATGAAACTGAATTTCTTTTTCCGCAATTGCGCTCAAGATGGTGAAGTCGTAAGTGGCGAGCCTTGGTGGAGGTCTGCGCTCACACCGTTGCTCTTGTTATTAGGGAAATACAGAGACAACACACCATCTTTGGCAAACAATTATTTTTAAGAATACTACATGAATACTTGAGTCAGAAGACAAGCACACAAAAATAGTGAGAAGCAGGACGAGAACTGTGGTAAAATGTTGCACCACCGCTCACCACAGTGTGGCAGGAGAGACCAATGAAACCAAAGCCAGACTGGGAAGCAGCAATTTTGCTAGCTTAGCTCTTGTCTACAGCAGTGTTGGTTAAAAACTGCACTGCACTCCACAATAACAAACATATTTGCCCATAAATACGTCTCAAAGTTAGAGTAATTATTTATTTATTTATTTTTGTACTGGGATCTTATGACATTCTTAACCTTATGTAATGTCCACTACATTACAGTTGAAGATGAGTACATTTTTTGCTTGGATACAAAAGAAAAAGGAGTAAAAATGACATGAATGCACAGAAATAGAGCATGCTAAAAAGCTTCGTATTGGCTCGTGAAGTGAATGGCTCCCTTCATTCGTCAGGCACGAAAACATGTCACCGCTTCTCACCCCGCACAGACAATGGCGCCTTTTGTGACACGTTCTCCACCGCGTAAAAACAACGCAACTACTGTACATTAAAGTGCCTCATATCCTGACGGCGTGCCTTTTATCACCCTCCAACCCCCCTCCACATTGTCCTAGTCAGCGTCCTTTCGCAGCCGCAGCGCAACAAGGTCACGCCGACACAATAACTGAGAGGCAGCAGGAAAAATAAAAAAAAATTAAATGACAGCTGTATGACAGGAGGATGAGGATGGCAGGAAACGAGATGAGCAAAATGAGAGAATAAGGCTAACGTATCCTCCAATCTTCAATTTAATCCACGAAAAAAAACTGCAAAGTAACATTTTGTCTATACAATGACAACAATCTGACTCAGTTAAGTGGGGTCATATTTGTCGCTTTTTGCAGAGGATAAAGAGTATACGCCTGTGAGTGTTATATTGTCTCTCAAAGTGTTGCCGCACTGTTTGTGTTCAAACTTACCACGCGGAAATATCATGCATCCAAAACTGGAGAACAATTTGGACAACTATGGAGCCTGCCACAGCTCCCCATGCAGTACCACTTCCAGCACATAGGGGGGCAATCTAATCCATCTCGAAAAAAAAACAGCTGTCCTCCTCTGTTAATATTTGATGATGCCAAAACATACATTGACAGATGACTGACCACCCAGACGATGAGTTTGGCACAAGTGGGTCAAACAGGCATGAGCATTCGAGCTCGGAGTGTCGGCTCAGCTGATCTCACACGCGCGCACGTTGTTACAAAGACACTTGAATAGATAGCGCTGGAAAATTAACTATTAGTGAAGGAGTGAGTGACAGTTCGCTGATGGTCTGTTTTGACAGTCTGATCTGAGCGGATAGCTGCACACAGGAAGTGAGCGCGGGCAGACAGACAAGACACCCCGAGAGGCCATTAAGAGATTACAAAGTTGCATGACCCCCGTATAAACTGACAAGTGCGGATTAACAAGCCTCAACACACAAACATGAAATACACACACACACAGACACACACTAAATAAGGGAGCGTCCAGACAGCTTCCAGACAAGTCCCGCTGACTTTGGAGCTAAAACTAAATACTAACACTGGGGCTTGGCGATTAATAGATTCAAGTTCATTGCTCAGAAGGAATACACTGACAACAAGGCTGCGATCAGAGAAGAGCTCGTGTTCAAAAGCAGTCAGAGGTGGAGAATTAGCAACTTTTCCAACACTAGCATAATTCAGTGGCCATTGTGCTGCTCCTTCCGGAGTGTGCACATTGGCCACCTGGGGGCAGTACATTACACACAGATGGAGACACTGCAAATGTAGCTCCTCCAAAAACTGGAATAATAGTCTCTCTTCGCAGAGGACAAAGAATATGTGCCTGAGAGTTCTATTTTCTGTCAATGTGTATCAATGTGTATTTATGTTCTAACATCCGTTGCTTCAAGATATTTTATTTTAGGCCATCTTGCTCAGGCTTAATGCATGGATGCATCTGTCAGGCCGAAGTAAACTCGAAAGATGGAGTAGTAGCGCGGCAAAATTTTACGGCAGGCTGGAGCTCTTGTTTCCAGTCAACAAATTCTAATTACCCAATTCCTTTGTCTTAGCCTGCACAGCACAACACAAATCAAGACAGAAGCAGTTTATAGTGACGCCCTTGTTCAGCTCCTTCCCCCTTAGGGTCACCTTCACTTATAATCAAGTGAAGTGACAGCTCAATACAGAGCAAATGTTTGAACCGATCGCAGCCCGTTGATTTGACGTGCGATCGGGTGCATATGTGCGCATCTTTAATTTTACGACAAGATCGTAGCTGTCAGATTGTTGATATTGACACGGCTCTCGTTTCATCAGTCAAACATCAAAGAGAAAAGGGGAGGTGGGGTGGGGGGGGCGCAAAGTAGGACCACATGGAGAATCAATGAATGGAGATGGTTGGTGGGAAAGGAGGGAGGCCACCATGGAAAGCGGAGATTTATGACCTCGTGAGAATAGAGAAGCTTCATTCCGGAAGGAGAGTGGTTTGATGTACCTATGTTTGATTAGGGAGCAATTTATAGTGCCATATAATTTGTTTCGGGTGTCTGTGCCTTCAAAATTTTACTCGTCAGAGCAATCAGCAGAGATTGCAAGTAATCCAGGCCCAACTAGCCAACTGCCTGACAACAGTAAAGTCAAAACAAGGAGTTTTCCTTTCCAGTATGTTGTTTTCTTTTTTTCTTCTTTTTTTTTTACAATGTATCTATGCAAGACACATATTTGTATTCAGTGACTGCCTAAACAGGGTGCGGTATTTGAAACAGTTCACAAAAGAAAAGTTTGATGCTGGACAATTTGGAACAAGTTTCTTATACAGTAAATGTCTAAATAAGTAAAACACGGAGTGGTGTCAAGCGACCGCCTTAACGGGCTGCGGTATATAGGAGACGGGACAACAATGATTGCATACAGGTCACACAGACAGGTTCAGAGCTGAGAACACTTGCTTCAAGGCACGTTTGTGTCAGCGTCACAGCGAGAAATGTTTTCGGGGGGGGGGGCGTGAGAGCGACGAAGATGAAGAGGAAGAGAAACAACGGGCGGAGAAGGTCAGCGATGGGAAAAGGCGAAGTGAAGGGGCTGAAGGAGGGGCACAACGAAAGGGTGTAGACGGGCAAAGAATGTGAAGAGTGTACACAAATGCGCAAGAACTGAACACAACACCGCGGCAACTGAGCCCTTCATTTTAACCACAGCTGTTGTCGTTGCCATGGACGCGCATCCATTAAGGTCCCGTCTCGTTCTCTGGTCTTTTATTGCGCCACTTGACCCCGCCCCCGGACACAACAGTTAATTACGGCGCTGTCAGGGAAGGCCATGACGTCAAGTCACATGAGATCACCAGCTCCCCCTGATGAATGTTGACACCGCTAGGGCAACTCTCTTCATTGCTAGTGAAAGTGTCTTGTTAAAGAAATAAAACCATCAGGAAGCATCGCTGACTCAACACGTTGGTTTTGTGTGCCAGGTTCAACGGTGTTTGTTTATGTTTGCAGGAGGTTGCACATGCTCGACGAGCTTCCTCTCAATGTGTGTCGCGGGGAGTTTGTGTGTGGCCTCAATGTAACCGACTGAACACGCTGCTGGAAAATGGAAAGCAGATCATTTTTAAATTGAGTGCTTGAACATTTTTAACACTTTTCTTGTAAATATGTGTGCATTACGTTTGTAGGTGGTGTGTGTATAAAACGTAGAGTAGTATCCAATGACTGCCTAAATAGTCTGGGGTATATTTGAAACCGTGTTGACATGAGTTACGTTTGCCGCTGTTCAGAGTTTAATCAAGTCTTTTATTTAGGAAAAAAAAAAAGATAAACGGGCTGCGGTGGATTGAAAACTGAATAATGAGGAAAAGAGATTGACACGGGAGTGTGATCAATGGAGGACATAATTGTGTTAAATGTTTAACTGTAATCCCATTTTAATGAGCTCACTCACACAACACACACACACACACTGCTCGGGCACAAACACACATTCTTTGATTCTTTGGCTTTTGACTCAGCACGAGACTTGATTTTTAGTTTTACCGTTTTTGTGCTTTCGACTGTCTTTGTTGTTAATTTTTTGTTTTGCTGTTTGTTTGAATGATTTTGCTCCATGTACAGCACTTGGTGTACAGCGGTGGTTGTTTTAAAGTGCTCTATAAATACACTTGAGAATGTTCTCACGTTGCCGGATTCATAGATGAAAGTCTGCGCCGGGCTATGGGGCGGGGGGGCGCCATAGGGTCTGTAATTGCTGCTAATGTGACAGAATGTGCTGGTAACGCCTACAAGTGTCGCGCCGCTGATAAGCAGAAAAGCACAAACACGTTTATCGTGGCGCGCACACATGTCTGCTACAAGGCTAGTGGAAATATGCTAGCAACACACAAAAGTTTGCTTGAAACTAGAGGTGCCCTGATAAATCAACCAGTCACAAAGAATATACAATTTGAAACGCTAACCCTGGCTTGAAACCATCTCCCAACCAGTATGATGTAAATGCACGAAACAACAACAAACAAACAAAAAATCGGGGCAGAATTACAAACTGTACCTCAGGCAAAGTCAGATGCTCAGCAGAAAATTGGAGCGATGGAATCTAGACTCTGGTGGGCATTTCACGTGGCGTTGCTATGACGACCACCACTACCCAAATAAAACATTTTACTGCTGCTAAAATCAGTGGGATCCACTTGAAAAGCATGTGATGGTCAAAAGAAGCATCAAGCGCAAGTTGCATGGATTTTCTCCGGCTACTTCAGTTTCCTCCCAAATTCCCGAAACTTGAAATTCTCCCTCGGTGTGAGTGTGAGCGCGAATGGTTGAAGTGTTCCCTGCGATTGGATGGCCACCAGTTCAGGGGGTACGGCTGGGGTAGGCTCCAGAACGCACGCGACCCTTGTGAGGATGAACGGATAATAAAATGGATGTAAAGGGCAGATTTGGAAAACACAGACTGGCGTCAAGTGACTTCCTCGACGGGTTGCGGAGCAGTTTACAGAAGATTTCTTGTCAGGGTTAATACATTACAGTCCTGAAACTCTTATTTGAGACCCTGATCCTGGCTAGCAAGCCGAACCCTGACCAGAAAAGCTAATTTGAAACTAAGTATAAAAACGGAGCGAGCTGGCGATATTGGCGCTGGAAGAGCATTTACATAACCTGATCAACCAGCTTTTAAAGTCGAGACGCTAAGCAATGCGAACAGTCACGTTTTGCCTTGCTCCAATCATCACCACCGCGCAAGCACAGTCAAACGCGGTTCGCGTAATCGCATCAGACCATGAGCAAACAAGATGCAGTGCATAATGCTGGGCTGTTGTTCCCCGCCCCCACCCCCCTTTCTTCTTTTTCACAATCCAAATATTGAAGCCCGATATCCCTCTTAATCCAATTGGACCTGGCTTTGAACCCGCGTGACGGCGGTTTGCTAGAAAACAAACTCATGACATGGCCGCAACAATACCGCTAATGTTAGCTTAACCGCAAAAGTCCAAAAAAGCCCTCATATGACTGCCTTGAGCCGCTGGACAAAACACATTGTGTTGGCACTGTAATAAACGGAGTTACTTCTAAATAGGTTGATAATGTGTCTGTATATATATGCAAGACACATACATACATTTAAAATTGAGTTAACAGGCAAATAGGTGATCCTGTCCAGTTTTCAGTGTCTCATGTAAATTATTAGCAAAATGTCGATATTGTATTGAAAACAGTAGCGTCTCAAGTGACTGCCAAAAACAAGACTGTGGTTTATTTCAAAGTGCCATTTTGTGTTCCGTCTTAACCGAGCATGACATGTAGCAAACTTCAAACATGTTACGCTATGCTTACAGGTTATGCTAACATGGTCTTCGGCACATGAACCTGGAAAACAAACAGCGCACAAGCATGAGCACCCACGTGCGTCCTCTGACATGGGACAACAAACTGAGCCAGGCTGCTGTTGATAACCAGATAAGACATTTTAAATATATATATTAGAGAGAGAGAGAGAGAGAGAGAGAGAGAGAGAGAGAGAGAGAGAGACAGCTATGATGTTAGCATTAGCTTAATATTGTAGAGGCCTGGGCTACATCAAACAACACGATGCTAACATGTCATGGTTTATGTAAACGTTTTTTGTGCCTTTTTCAAATCTTTTGGGACAGAAATACAAAAATCGTTGCTTATGTTTGTGGGGCATTATGCATAATAATGAAGCAGGTGTCCAGTGGGGGAGGGACACTGAAAACCACTGAGACCCCCGCCCAAAAAAAACTGGTGTAACACAGCTGTTGTATGATTAGCATATGTAACGAGTATGAGCTCAGGCGGTCATATTCACCATACCCGACTCACTTTCAACACACAAAAAAAGGACTTGAGCGCAGCCGACACTCTAAGCTACTCTACTGCGCTGAGCTGCTGCCGCGCTAATAGCATCACCCGACTCTGAAAAGCAAACTTACTCCACTCATCTTTTGTTGAAAACCGTGTGCGCAGGATCTGGTGTCCACCACCACAAAGCAGACGGCCAACATAAACAATTAACTGCAGGCGTTAACTAGCGCCGCTGCTCAAGGAGCTCAAGGTGCTCAAGGTGCTCAAGGGCTACAAAGGGACAGATGGGCCAGCTCATATGTGGGAAAAGAAAATATATAAGATAAGATAAGAAAACCTTTATTAGTCTCGCAATGGAGAAATTCCAAATTTTCACAGTAGCAAAGTTATGAAAGGAAGAAGTAGAACAACAAAATATAGGAGCTGCTGGAAAGGCAGCCACTCACGCGGCGCCATTTTGAAGTCAAATATACAAGTTATATAGATAAAATGCCTGACTCATTTTGAAGTTACGTTCACTGTCTCAACAAAAAATATAAATCTTAAAGCTACTGAACTGTTTTTGTTTTGTTTTTGTTGTTTTCCAGAAATGTTAAAAAAATTGGTTCTGCAATCATCCTATTATGCTAACAGTTGCTATCCGCAGTCAGGGTTGGTACCGATATGACATATTTATCAGGGTCCACTAATCCGTATGCAAAAGAAATCATTTCATTTTTATGAATTCTAATCATTGTAAAACATTGAAGTTCATATCGCCCAACCCAAACAACACAAAGCGCCAAAACAGTCACAATACTTAACCTAAAACGGAGTGACATTTTGACAAACTCCTGAAGAGCAGGTATGACATCATTTTTTCCCTGCCCAACCCTCAGTTGACACTGATTCACCCTCATCGCTTGGCGAGCAACGTGCTCAGTTTCCTCATTTCGCAACACAAAACCTGCTCAAAAGTTAAACAACCAAAAAACAATAACACTAGGATGCGGGTGATATCCCAAAGGAGTCTACCTCGTTTGTCCTCCAAGTCCTGGAGGAACTGTCTGTAAGCCGCCGCCGCGCTCATCCCTCCACCCCCGCCGGGCCAGTCAGAGGCATTCGGCGTGGAGACAGCAAGGTGTGCGAGGAAGAGGAGGGACGCCAAAGATCCACATTGTCAAAGGGAAGACGTCCGCAATAAGCTGTCAGTCTTGACAGCTATCCGCCGGCTACGTGTGTGCGTGTGTATGTGTATGTGCGTCTGCCGCTCTAAGCCGGATAGAGGAACTGGACTTTGACCAGCCTGATGATGTCATAGCCATACAACGCATGTGTACCTAGCCTAGCGTTGTAACATACTGACAGTATGTGTGTGTGTGTGTGTGTCGGAGGTTATGGACTGTCACGTGTGTGACAGCGCACACGCCCACTTTTTTTTGGAACACCTTACAACACAAACCAGATTTCATCAATGAGCTATTACATATACACGGTGATTCATTTTTCCTTAAATGCTCCGCTCGGTGATGAATAATTAACCACAACACTGTAGGCGTACATGTCAATAATCTGGAAGCTCGCCGCCGGTCACTTCATTCGGTGCACAAGCTAAACCAGGGGCAATAAAAGAGTCAGATTGGTGATGCTTACAATAGAGGCGCAGTTTTTGTAAAAGAGCAATATGTAACACTCAACTTGAGTGTTATGAATAATTATCTCTTTTCACACATCGCGGTTTTGTTGAATGAAAATTAACGATTGCATACCAAGTGTATAACTGTTGTGATTTTTGAAATGTAAATAAATTGCAGGTACGAGGGACGCACCGATGCAACTTTTAAGACTGAGTACAAGTAACTGATATTTACTGTAAGAACACGCCGTAAAATTTTGGTAGATATGCTTTTAGTACGGATTTTTGTTTTTAATTTTTTCGTATATAAAATTCTATTTCTCGTGCCTGCATATGATTAATAAAATGTATTTATATGATTTGTATTATAAAAAAAATATATTAAAAAAAACTGAAAATTGAGGTACATTTTATTCACACACACACACACACACACACACACACACACACACACACACACACACACACGTTGAAAGGCGCAAACTTGGAGACTGAAACTTCAAGTGCTGCTGAACACTACCCTCTTCTCTCACATCAATGCCAAAATCACTC
>CAAKHF010017419.1:0-10227 GCA_901007745.1 Hippocampus kuda | reverse complement strand
GATTTTTGTTTAAACAAAAAAAAAAAAAAAAAAAAAAAAGCTAATAAATGTGTCTTTCAGCAACTTCCCCCACCCCCGCACAAAAAAAAAAAAATAGTAAAAAGGTGCCTGCTATAAATCTAGTTTTGAAGCCCACATTCTTTCTACTGTCACTGAGGTCTGTGCTCCACCGTGGGCTTTTCTATTATTGAACATGTATGGATAATTCTCCATCCTTTCAAACAAGTCAAGTGTGTGAATGTATTGGTGTGTGTGTGGCCTTCCAAAGGAAAAGCGACATTGAGTTCCTGTCGCTGTAACATGAACTGTGTTTATGTAAGGAAATGAAAACAACATATAGTTCCAGACAGGTGCACCAAAGTGCAGTTAAAAGTCATGAAATATGCATTGATGCTAACGAGTGGCACCCACACAGGGATGAAGCTCATTATGTTTCCTCTGACCTTAGCGCACCTTTGTTCCGACAACATTGCACGTTCCACATACAATGCCAGTGTGAGCAGATCCACGTATAGCGGAGCAGAATCAACACATTCTATGTCCTGTTGTTGTTACGAAATTAACAGTAGTTTCTTTTCCCAGTGGATCAAAAGATAGGGGACCTTCTCATGAAATGTAATTGTTTCTCAATCAGTATCTAAGGAAATGCTGAGATATAATAATTGCTAATATGCTCATCTCAATCTGAATTCTAACACATGTGCTTTACTTAATGTTTTTGTTCCTCATAGGATCAAATGAAGTCAACCTGTCTGATTATCTTTCTACCGTGGTATATTTTTGCTTGCTTTTGTAAAAAAAAAAAAAAAAAAAAAAAAGGCACCTTCTATTTTAAGGGCATTCTTGATTAATGACATTTCTGGGGTTTCAAGCAAGATGTTGTGTAAGAATGCATTGTCACATGACACAAGACACACTGCCCTACCTTATCTACTGGTGTAGAGATGTTTTTTTACGCAAATTTTCTTTAATGACGGCTTTACTACTATGTTAGCAGAGATTAGTGGAAGGTCCGTTTTGAGTTGTGGACAAATTCAGTTTCTGCCACTGCCTTTAGGAATTCCGGCATAAACCAGGGACACCCTGTATGGGAATTTGACCAAATTTCAAGAGTCAATTTTTGTGTGGATCAATTAATGATACATTCATTCAAAATTACGTATTTAATGGGATGGTACAATTGCTCTCTGAACGTTCCATGTTCCTGTCCGTGTCGTAATGACAGTAGTAATGCTGCCGGAGGGTGTGAACGGAGTGGATAATCCCAAGCTGGACTTCCCACATGAGCTAATGTAATGCACTTCTGTAGACAGCAAACTATTTGATTGAATCTATCGTGCCTCTGGCTGCAGCCAAGTAGCACACTTCAGTTTGCCTCATCGCTTCGAGACACGATTAGTCCAGTCACCTGATTTCTTCACTAATGAATCGACCACCGTCCAATCTTTCCTTTTTTTTTCACTGGAAATACAGCTTGCCTATAGTTCATGGGTTCAATCCACACAAAGGGGTTCATATGTTGGATGGGCACATTTTCTGGACTGATTTCCCAATGATCCTGTTTTATTTCAGACACTGTGCACCCTTTACGTAAAGTTCGGCAGTGACTCACCTCACAGGTCAATGCTTCCTCCTTCACATTGCTATTGATCCCCGCTCATAATGAATTCTTTTCAACTACATGAGCTGGAAGAGCAGACTCAGCTGGTATGTCACTCCCACACACACACGGATGCCCACAAACACAAACACGGACACACACCTGCTCTCTCGGATTCTTTTACAGCCATGTTTGCATTAAAGTAAGAAGGTTTAGTTGCGTGGAGATGACAATCTATTGGGATTTTGAAACCAAGCCAAACAATCTGATTATCGCGCATCTACAGAATACATTGAGTATTGAAAAAGCCAACAATGATTTCACAATGCAACTCGCAACACAGTTCAAAAATGTTGGTAAGATTCTATATTGAGGCAAATGGAGAGAGCTCAACTCACCGCACAGAACACATCGCCTCATATTGGCTCCTGGAGGGAAGCGATTAGAACCACAGGCATGCTCAATATGTGTTTTGCGTGTGCATGTGTGTGTGTGTGTGTGCGCGCATGTGTGTGTGAGTGAGTGTGTTTGGAGACCTAATGAGTCCGTTTGTGGGGAAGAAACTAGACAGAGGGAGCGCCACACTCTCTCTCTTTGTCTCCTCCCATCGCTCCGCTTCTCTCTATCTCACAGTAATTTGCATTCAGAGTGATTCCCATTACTGCGCCCATAAAACAACCATTTGCGACAGTGAAGCACCAACAAAGTCTTGCCTTTTGTGGGTGGGTTGCTTTCAGGTCACCCTCCGAAGAACAGCACTATTTACACTATAATGATGTCAAAATAATCAGTCGGGCATTTACACTACTTCTTTCTTACTTTTTGAACTTGTCAGCCTGCTTTCAGAGAGGTACGCGTCGCCTGCAAAAGTCAACTGCTGCAAAAGCATCAACTGAATTGTATGTCGGCACCGACTTTTCTACATTGATGTTCTCAAAAGTTGAGCAACATTTGTCAGCTGTGCTACCAAGCTTGGTATGCGTGCTTTTGGTTTTCCCAATATTGTAAAGGATCTTGGAATATTGGCCTCTGCCCGGTTTTTCCGGACCTGAATAATTGAATCGGCTCTTGCGTTCGTGATCTGCCTGGCAAGTTCTTCGTCCAGTCGCTGCCCTTTTCAGTCATTCGGGTTTGTCCATTTATATTTGGCCACACTTTCTTTGACAGTCTGAAAAATTAAACAAAGTTAAGCCAAAAGCAAAATCAATATTTAAATAGTAAATAAATTAAACATGAACTACTACTTCGATCGACATTTTCTATGCAAACCTTTCCGGTTTGCAAAACGGCTCAAGGGCCTGAACCCCTCACTTTCAACAATGCTGAGGGGTTGGCAGTCCTTAATAATTAAATTCTGAACTGACGCCTGTGTCCTCGTAGCTTAATGGTCAAAAATGAAACATCTGTATTTATTATGAATGAAGTGATTCGACAAAAAAAGAAAAAAACTTCTAGGTGTCTTCCTGACCTCCTCATTTTCATGCCTCGAGCATTGCAAAGGTGTGTTTATGTAGGACAGTTCAGGCAAACAAATGTGACATTTAACCTACTGAAAATAATATGAATAGTTCAAACTACAAGTCGCTTTTGAAATGTACTTGAATTCTGAAAGATAAAGTGGAACATTAGAGGAACAGAATGAAACGTGGAAATAAAAACTAATGTTTTATTTATTTGGGCAGGGCGGAGGTCGACTGGTGAGCACGTTTACATCACAGTGGCTTTCCTGTGTGGAGTTTGCATGCTTGGGTTTTCTCCGGGCACTCAGGTTTCCTCCCGCATTCCAAAAACATGCATGGCAGGTTAATGGAACACTAATTGTCTCTAGGTGTGAGTGTGAACGCGGATGGTTGTTTGTATATGTGTGCCTGCGATTGGCTCGCAACCGGTTCAGGGTGTCCCCCACCTACTGCCCGAAGACAGCTGGGATAGGCTCCAGCACGCGTGCGACCCTAGTGAGGACAAGTGGATTAGAAGATGGATGGATGGATTATTTATTCATCAAAATGGTCCTCCACGGCGGCACCTTTTCTTTTTCTTCAGGCCACCATGACAGGGGCTTGAAGGGTAGGATTGTGCTTCGAAATATTATTCTTTTGTAAGAGATACATCCCCATTGACAGCTCGCTGATGCATTTCCTTGTAAACACATTTGGTGCCTCAATGAGAGGCGAAACTGCAGTTAAGACATCTTCCGAAAACAATACGCACACTGGAACGGAGTTGATAAAGTTATCAGTTTGAGGTGTGATTTCTGGGAATTTTCAGCTTTTGTTTCTGATTAGGTGGCAAGGTGCTCCATTGATTAGCACATGCACCTCTGCACTGTGCGGCGGATGGTTTGATAGTCCTTCCAGTGTGGAGCTTGCATGTTCTCCCTGTGCCTGCGTGGGTTTTCTCCGGGTACTCCGGTTTCCTCCCACATTCCAAAAAAATGCATGGTAGGTTGATTGAACACTCTAAATTGTCCCTACGTGTGATTGTGAGTGCGAATGGTTGTTCGTCTATGTGTGCCCTGCGATTGGCTGGCTACTAGTTGAGGGTGTACCCCGCCTCCTGCCCGATGATAGGCGCCAGCACGCCTGCGACCCTCGTGAGGAGAAAATGGATTGATGTCTCAGATTAGTTGTTTTCCTTTTTTTTTTTTGGTTGGGGGAAGGGGGTTGGGGGGGATTCTTTCAGGTTATCTGAAACAAAAGGGTGAGTTGAAGTTAGCATGTCACAGTTGCAAGTTTGGTCTTTGAATCTCGTCTCCAGCTTTCCTGTGCGGAGTTTGCATTCCCCCCCCATGCTTGTGTTAGTTTTCTGCTGGTACTCAAGCTTGCTGCAGCTTGTCTCTATGTTCCCTGCGATGAGCTGTCAACTAAATCAGAATTGCACCGTGCCTGTCAGCTAGGATACACGCCTGCTTACCTAATAAAGGCAAGTCTTATCGAAAACGGATTGATGGAAGAAATGACAAAAAGAACCGCATGTATGTCAACTGACTGTGTCCCACTTTGTATTTTTGCATAATCACGAAATGAGAGAATATCTGCGCATTCCTCTTTTATGCTACAAAATTCATGCTGAAATAGGCATAAACTGTCGTATGCATGCATGTCCTGGTTTCTCCTGTGAGAATTTTAATGGCCATCGTCACTTTTGCCACCTCTGGCCTTTTCCTTTGTCTGAGTCATGTTCCACCTATGGCTATATGATTGAGTAATTATCAACATCACAGTCTAATCCATAGTGCCTTCACAAGTTATGTCTCACTTTTGTTTCCATAACAACAGATTTCCATGTTAGTCTACTTTTAGTAGAGTGTCAGTATTCCTGAAAGATACCACTCTGCCACTCTCCATCAAAACCTTTCATAACATTCACTACATGTTGTTCCATGTTTATCTCAGCATATAAACATGTATTTTGTCCAAAAGCAGAAATTGCCTTCTATATTGTTGTGAAGAAGATGTATGGATACTATGGCTTTGTCACCACTACATTACGATGATGAGCTCTTACCATAAAGCCCAGTTTGTATTAAAAGGTGGGCTCTATGGTAATGAAGATACCCTTACAGGATTATTATCGCATGACTTATCGAGTGGTACCTTCACTTATGAGTTTATTTCATTCCGTGAGCAAGCTCGTGACTCAATTTAAGCAGTATAAATTACTGAGCTCCATACCCCCAGGAAACACTCCATTATTGGTGACATGTATTTTGTTTCAAAATAATAATAAAAATGATAAGATTCATAATAACAATAAGTCATAGAATGTAGGAAAAATAACCTGATTTTGTGAAGTCATTACTGCACGTTGGGACAGTCGTTGCAACAACAACTTTAGTGTGGTAGGTGTGCTTTTAAACTCTTCTGCGTTGACTTTTTTTAACAACACATCGGAAAAAAGGCTCCATAATGGAATGGTGGATTTAAAGTGTAATATCAAAGTCATTTCTGAATCCTTTTTTTTTCTTGCGACCACTCAAAATGTTCAGTGGCGTCAGACCTATCCATACATATATAGTTTCTATTTACTTATTTAGGTTGGTGCCCTCTATGGACATTAAAGCAATAAAAAGCAGTATTGTGCTATGGGTATAAGTAACTATCATCTGCATATAAGTAACAAACAAAAACATTGGATTTGGAATATTCAATATGGACAAGTTAGCGCCGTCAACATGTTAATAAATCATGAAATCATTTTTGTTTGTTTGTCAATAGTCCTATTTTGGGATGTTTTGGCACAGAAGGGTTTTAATTAAGGGGCTCGTGCCTAACAGCAGACATTATGGGCTGCTCTAAAGTGGCGCACGCTAAACAGGAGATCGAAATCCTGCAACGTCTTTTTATGAGAGTTTATGAGACTGTAAATACACCAGTTGAAACGATCTTTGTGGTCTATTTCTTATTTCTCTCAACTGTTGAAGAGAAAACACTAATGCTGCATACAGTATCTTCCACACCAGCAGCCAGGCAGATTCTCAAAGTCTTCATCTTTTCAAGTGGGCCGCCTCCCGGAAAGAGTGCAGCTGAGGAGAAAGCGGGGTGAGCCGAGGCTGCCATTTAAACACATGCGTCACAATATGTTCTGTCAGTTCGGATTTGAAACACTTGACTTCAAGCTTCAGAGATGATGACCAAAGAGAAGAGGTGCATGTGCTGCACTCATAGGAAGAAAGACATTTACATTCATGACTGTAGGTGTGCAAAATCACATCAAAAGAGGCAGCACAGATGCTATTCTGTAGACACGATTACATTTTTCATAACGGTGAACGACTCTGAGCCCTACTCTTGCAGAATCTATCATACAGGTTTGTCAATCTAAAATGAGCACGTTGGAAATAATGCAAATGCAAAACTCAGTCGGACTCCACCTTGTAACCACTTCCTCTTCAGGGCCTGAAGGCAGGAAGAGAAGAGAAAAGAGGAAGAGGCAAAGAGAGGAGGAGGGCTGACTACTTTCAGTTTGGATTAAAAAAAAAGTGAAACATTGAACAGGCACCTTAAAAACATCCAAAGTGAGCAACACAAGAGAATATGGCTCCTTGGACAACAACCACCATGGAGCGATATGGTGTAGGTGAGTCAATTTGTGGCCATTCGATCATACATATGTCTGTGCACTTGCAGACATGATTATTGCTATAATGCGTATCTTCTTAAGTGTGATGACGTACTTGAGATGCAAAGACTAAGAAGAAGACAAAGGGACCACTGGATTACTGCTAAACAGGATGTGAGCAGGTGCGAAAGAGCCTCTGGGTGAACGATCACAGAGCACTGCAACAAAATGTCATATTGCGACCGATTGCATGAATTAACAGTTGAGGAAATGCTGGCGCAAGTGACTGTTAGAGCAAAGGTTCACTCTCCTTTTTCAGAAAAAAAGCATTAAGTGACTTTTTATTGTACCTTCTGTGTGGACTATATTCCATGTTCATGTCTTTTTGCTGCAGTCAAGGGCAATTTATCTCTTTCGCCTGCATTGACTTTCATGCTCACATAGGTAAATGTCAGGAAGTAGAAGAAGGAAGGAAGTTTAATAGCTGCATGCTGTAACTGGTGCTGTTTGATATGTAAAGAGAATATCAACAGTAGGTAACAACTGTGTAAACCCATTAAAACCTCATCCATCGGAGACTGTCATAAGATCTTCCAATTTTAATAGGACTTGTGCAAAGGTCAGTGCTACCTTTGCAACAGATGGCTTTATGTAACCCATTTTGTCCAAAACATTTTCCATTATTCAACTTCCCACACAATCAACTAAAGGTTGAATGCACATATACTTTGAGCTGAGCTTTTGACTTTTCATCTCAAAGATCCACTTTACAAGCTGTGCAAGAGCTTCCTATTCACCCATGCGCATCCTCTGCAAGATTCCGTCCTAGCGCAATCCTTTGAGTGTTTTACAGTTTTTTTTTTTTCCAGCCAAGTGGAACTTTGCTGGCAGTGGAGAAAATCAACTTTCTCTGGAGGTTGGAGATGCAGTCTACATCCAGGAGATCTGCGATGGTACAATATAGTATCTGACATAGCACGTTACATGCATGTCATCATTTTTTGTTTTTATATATTTGTGAAAGGTTTCGTCGGATCATATACTGATCATATTTTTTAAAAATACAGTTTAAAATATCGGATGCCAATAGACATCCATTTTCTTTGCTGTCATGCCAGGTGAGCTTGAATCTACCCAGGTGCCCTTGGGTGAAAGGCCGGGTACACCCTAGACTGGGCGCCAGTCAATCGCTGGGCACATTATTGACAAACAAAACACACATTGAATCACGCAATTCATCTCTATGTGAATGTTTTTGCAATGCGTGAAAATGGGGGAGAACATGCAAACACCATATAGGGAGGGCTGAGTAGAGATTGAAGCCAATTAGAACCTCTCAACAGTGAGGCAGACAAACAAACAACTGGGCAGTTGTTGCTACACTGTTTTTGTCGGGTATTACAGCCAAATTTGATTTTAAAATGCTCAAAAACATACAGCTCAAGCATTTAGACTGAGCGTGATTTTTTTTTGGGGGGGGGGGTGATTCAGCATCGTGCCACCCTCGGGCAAAAATTATGTGTGTAGCAGTGGTGAGCAGAAAACTAATAAAAAGAACAGTGGATTTTTTTTGTGTTGCATAATATTTTATTTGGGGTTCTTGGTTTGTGAGCTAAACTGTTTCTAACAGTCTAGGGAAATGTTTCTGAAGTGTGACTGGCAAAAGTCTGTATGCACTTAAACTTTTGGTTTGGCTATAAAAAAAAACGCTTTGTGCGTAACGTGACAAAATACATTTGTGTTGGGTATGATGCGAAATCACATTGAAACAGAGAACTAATTCCTTCGATGTTCACAATTGTGACTTAACAGACACTGAAATAAAACTTCTGGGTTGTCCCTTATGTATTCAGATTGATGTTACAAATTTTAATCGTGCTGTGTGTGTGTGTGTGTGTATGTGTGTGTGTGTGTGTGTGTGTGTGTGTGTGTGTGTGTTTTAAATATATTCTTGTAGGTTGGTACAAAGGCTACCTGGCCAGGAACAAAGCCCATCAGGTAACAATTGATGCACTGGCTCTTGCATTATGAAAGCTGTAATGATATATTGATATTTGAGTGATCTTATGCTCTAGTTCTGCCTTGACAGAAAATCATTTTTAAACTAATCACTGCCCTCCCATTTTGCACTCCAGGGCGTGTTTCCTGCCAGTTTCGTACACCTGAAGGAGGTAATTGTTGCACATCGAGGGTAAGTGAAGGTTGAATAATAAACGTCGTTGTTGCTAGTTGGTGGTATTAATTTGGGGCTGAGAATTGATCTGCTCTGTATGCACGGGAGGCAGCCGCAAATTCTACTGGACTGCTCTCGTTTCTACTTTGTCAGGAATGGGCAACTTAAATGCTAGAGGGGTCAACAATTTTTCATCAGTGCTACTGGGTGTCCACATGGGACCACGCACTTCCTAACCACATGTAAGAGCAAAAGTGGTGTTTTGGGAGATCTGAAGATTCCCCTTGAAATCAGAGATAGCCTCTGTATTGTAAATATATTACACACCCCTGTCTCCATTCATCCATCCAGCCTTTGCTTTGCATGTACGTTTCATTTTATATCGCAGCTTTGACTTTCATATAAATTTATTATATGTATATATTCAAATAGTTGCAATTATAAAGCACTTTCCCCACTATCATTATTTTTCTTTTACAGTAATCTCAGAGGAAGCAAACAATTAAACTGTGAATGTTGTTTTGATCACACACTTGCAGAAAAAAAAAAAAGTCAACGCCCCTTGTAAGTTACCATGCGGTTCCTTGCTCAGTAAAGGGTTGAAACATATGAATTTACTGCAGACACACAAAATATATTGGTCGTTATACTTCAACTTACTCCCACACAGAGATGAGGAGGTTGTGCTGTCTGCAGAGATGCCTCTAGTGAAGGAGGTGACCATGACGCTGAGAGAGTGGGGCAGCATATGGAAGCAGCTCTATGTGGTATATATAAACACGCATGCCCGCACGCGCGCGCGCGCACACACACACACACACACACACACACACACACACACACACACACACACACACACACACACACACACAAAGTGTATGAATTCGAATAAATAAAGTTGAATAAAGTTGTGCTGAAGGCCATGCGTTGACTTGTGCAGGCCAACAAGGAGGTGCATGTGAGGCAGGTGCAGAGGCTTATGTGGGAGCTGATGGAGTGGCGTTCCCAGCTTCTCTCTGGAACACTGCCCACTGATGAATTCAAGGAACTCAAGCAGAAGATCATCTCTAAGATTGATTATGGAAACAAGTATGTGAAACAATTTCACCCAAAACAATTCATGTCGTCTAGAAGAAGTGTAGTTTGAAGTATTCATCACCCACCCCTCCACATCTTATGATATCCCCGACAAGAGCTGTATCAAATATACTCGTCTTCCTGCTTGGCTCGCGTAGTGTAGACCCTTGACGCATCACACTGCCTTTGCTTCCTTTCTTTTTCTTCATAAGCTCATTTTCCCCCTCTTTCTGCTGGTCTTTCCTGGATCCTTTTATGTCTGTGGAACTGTACTATTTTCCTTTTTTTTTTTTTTTTTTTTAAAAAAAAAAGGGGG
>CAAKHF010017417.1:6030-19104 GCA_901007745.1 Hippocampus kuda | reverse complement strand
TGAAAATAGGTCCCTTGGAGTTTGCATGTAATTTTCCTGATTGGCTTTTAACACTGGGTGAGCACCGGCTGGCCGACACAGTCTCGCGTGCTGATTTATGGGAAGTGTGTGTGTGTGTGTGTGTGTGTGTGTGTGTGTGTGTGTGTGTGAGAGAGTGAGAGAGAGAGAGAGAGAGAGAGAGAGAGAGAGAGAGAAATTGAATCTGGTGCTAGTCTCGTGTAAGACTGGAATTGGAGTTCTTGACATTGTGGCCTTCCCTGTTTTACACATTTACACCCATATACAGTAGATGAAGTGTACGCACTGTATATGTACTGCCACAGATACAACAGCATGTCACTGAATGGCTATGGTTGGCTATCCTTATGAGCACATGTAAAGCTGGGCAATAGGGCCTTAAAACTCATTCACTCCCAAAGACGTTTTTAAACGTCTTTTCAGAGTTGGTCTAGAATTGGCTGGTACTGAATGAGTTAAGAGAAATTCCGGGTCTATTTTTTTTTTTCACCAAATGGTCTCTTTCAACACTCAACAACTCAACTTGGCTGAAAAAAACGTTATTCAAAATGAGAGGTAGATAGTGTTGCCAAAAATTGTACTCAAGAGCTCTGTTACTTAATAATATGACTCGGGTTAAGTAGTCCTCTAAATAATTGCTTGAGACAGTACAAAGTAAGTGTCCAATTAAAAAACACAAGTACTGAGTAATCGGTCATCAACTTATGATTTATTGTCATTTCAATCATAGCATGAACAAAAGCATAGACAAAAATATCAAATTAGATGTGTGCAATTTCAGATCTTGCCCAGCAATATCACTCTAGCAAGAACAATAATAAAATCACTTTTCATGCAAATCATTGCAATAAATTCAAGTATGTGCTTTTCCATGAACTGTCTTTCTTTACACTCACGTGAAATAGCACAATAGGCTCAGCTGGTAGAGGTTTCCTGGAAAATGAAGTGGAGTTCTTGTCGACTTAAATGTCAGCCTTTTTAGGCAGACGCAAATGTTCATGTCAGCGTTGTTTTTTTTTTTTTGGTAACCATCGATTAAAGCCAGTGGTGCTCTGCCTTTTCTGACAGCGAATTGCAGGCATTTGATTCCTCCTTTGCTTCTGCTATTTGTCACTTTGAAAAAGTTGCTTGTGTGTGGGGCTAGCCGTGACTTTGCGCGAGGTCATGTGACTGCTTGCCGCCTTTTAAAACGGAGTCCGAATCGCGAGTGGTTACACTGGATTGAAGAAACTGAATCATGTGAAAGCACCGCGGGCAGGAGTCTCTCTGATCAATCAAAAACATAAATAAAATAGATCACGAGGGCATTTATAGATAGACACAAAAAAAAATAACCCTAAAAAGTAGAATGTCGTTTCTTCTGAACAGATCTGCTCAAGTGAAAATAAAAAGTATGTGAATTCTAATGGGACAACTTATCCGAGTGACAATTTATCCAAAAAGGTTATGTCATGAACGTGATGCAATGCGCTCTTCTCTGTTCAAAACAGTCCCCACCACCAAAACAAAAAACAAAGAAAAGCCAACCAAAACCAAAAAAAAAAAAACCTGTCAAATCACTAGCCCCCTTTGAAGAAAGTGTTTCCTTCTTCTTGGTTTGGCAAATAAGGAGTTTTAGCTGCCAAGCTGGAGGAAGACGAGAAGTAAATCAATGGGCTAACGTTCTCGTCTTTCATGTGTCCAAGCACTCACGTTTACACTTGCTGTTGCAAAAAGGGCAATCTTGAAGAAAACAAAGGATGTGCTCAGCATGTCACGCGATCTGAAGGAGGCCGATGAGCAGATCGCTTTAACCTTGACTGATGTAACAAGGTTTGCATACGCACCTCTTCAATCAATGTCCAGGCCTACATATGTTTTCAGAGGATATGTTCAAACAATACATCTTTATTCTTTTTAACTTCAAATGTTTGCCTGGCGAACCACTGACTTTATTCAATATTATTGCCCGAACTGTTTTATGATCGGATTATTTGACTTCCACGGTCCTCGTCCATGTTGTGTTTAGGTCTTAATGCACTAGAGCAAGACTAAAGGGTTGTAGTGACTATGTGGAGGGCATTATGAGAGAAAATATATTTCACCCTCTTTCCTCTCCCAGAGATTCAATTTAAAGTCTCTGTGGCATCTAGAGTTTTCTTTCATTTCCTCGCCTTTGGCTCATCTTTCCTTAAGAGCACTAATGGCTGTCCCTGGGTATTTGTTTGGCCTCAAGCACACAAAGAAAAAGGGAGAAAAAAAAAAACCCAAAAAGCAAGCCAGCCTGTTCAGCCTGGCGACAACCTCTGATGACCTCTCTGAATGCTGATGCAAGGGTAGCACCAGACGCACTCCACCTCCCCACGTTTAGTTTGGCGAGCCGGCAGAAGAGATCAAACGCTGGGCCAACATAAAACATGCAGTGGTGTCAAGGATGCCACACGCAATGCGGCGTTGGTGGCTCTGCACAAGGCCAGTCATTGTGGCGACATGAGGAGAACGGTCTAATTTTAGAAATAGGCCGCTGTGAGATGACGCAACTTTTTGAAGTTCTGACTCAAACGGGGAGCACCGCAGTGGACGAGTTGTGCCGAGTTGTGAGGTTGCTTTCGGATCTCAGCTCAATTCTTTTAAATCGTCCATTGGTGTGAAAGTAAGTATGATTGTGTTCAACACGTGAAACTTGAACATAAAAGTGCATGCTTTTCATTGGACAGCAACGCTATGGGCATCCCAGTAAGAACTCTGTAATTCAATTGGAATATGAGTGTACGCAGACTACTGAAGACGACACTCATGCTTGCAGACTGTCTATTAAAATTCCACTGCAAAGGATGTTATGGGAGGTCTGTGTGTATGTGTGTGTGTGTGTGTGTGCGTGTGTGTTGGTGGGCTGGTTGGTCTGTGTATAAACAAACAACAGCACCTCAGGGGGGGTCTGGACAGAAAACACCTTGATTCAATATCTGTTGCCATGATAGATCATCACTCATGCATATATAGAGCACCGAATGGAATCTTAATGCATGTGGCCGAGGTGTGTGTCTACGTGGAATTGAAGTCATTCTTTGCAGCCCCTCTATCCTTTCTTGCCTCCGCATTCCCTCCTGTCACCTTCGGGGACGTTTGCAAGTTGCGGCATACCTTCCTCAAGCTCCGGAATTTTACGATTGTAACGATGAAGGCAAGTTCGGCAAAAAGATGAGAAATCAGGGCCAGGTGCAGCTGTTTTGCAATTGTAAGCCAAATCAGCCTGGATCAGAGAGGTAAGTTGACTAAAGTGAATGAATCCTTCACGTATCTTTTATTCCCATGTGTACAAATGCAGCGAGAACACCGCAGTCCAATTATGAAGACAAATATATCAAATGTGTCATTGCTTTCGAGCAGTGTTCTCGTGGCACGTCAAAAATGCCAAAAATAGTGTACATCCTGGAAGAAAATATAGAATTGAATCTCAGTTCGTGTGAAATTTGGGCCCATTCACTTGAACACAAAGCTAATATTGTGTTGGATGAACGGCACATCTTAACTGCAACGTTTGCCATATTGTCGAGGAGCATTTTATTGTTCCGCTTGTCACTTTTGGCAGAGATAGATGACTAAAGATACATGGTTGTTATTCTTTCACTGCACACTGATGTGCAGAGTGATGGAATCACCGCTTTACAGAAAGTGAAGGCCAATAAATATTCGGTTGCGAAAGAAATAAACACATGGACAAAACTGTTGGCACCCATTCATTGAAGAAAGCGTTCCCCAGACATCATGTTTCATTTTCTTCCACTTGTACTGTCTCACATTTGGTTCAGGGTTTTTCAGAATCGGCAATGTTTTCTTAGCGATCTTTGAACGCAGCCTTCTCATAAATGTTGGTTCCAGATCTTGGAATAATTGAAAGGCCGGTGCCAGAGGACTTCAGGGCCCATGAAAGTTGATAGGATAAAAGAATATCAGATAGATGTGATGCCCCAAAACTGTTCAACCCATTTACAAACTAGTAAAAGAGCCTTAAAATCGATCCTGAAAGGCACAATGCAGTGATCTTAAAACCAGTGTAACGTGCTCCTGTCCTCTGGTCATTCATCAGGACATGAGCAGCTGAGTTCTGAAATGATTGCAGGTTGCCGATGCTCCTTTTTGGAAGACCAGAAAGCAGGGCATTGCAGTAATCGAAACAACGAGACATAATAGCACTCGCAAGCACCTCCGCGTTAGCTTGAGAGAGAACCGGGTGGACGGATTCGCAAAGATGGTAAAAAAAAAACAAAACAATTTGGGTGAAGTACCTGATGTGTGGAATAAAATTGAGTTTGGAGGCTGAAATGACACCCAGGTTCCTTTCATATTATGAGGGTTTCAAATTTTGTAGTTTTGATGACAGTTTCTCTCTCTTGGCTTCAGGACCAATAACTAATATTTTGTCCTGATGCAAGATATTCACTGCCGTCCATGACTTAATATCTCAATTCCGTAGCTTCAGAAGGTGCTTCACCGCTGATGTTTTGTAAGCGGTGGGGCAGACACCCATCTGATGAAAGTAATCCGAATTTCTCAAATAAGCCAAACATTATTTTTAAGAGTGATGTGGGACTTGAATTGATCAAACTTGGTGTTTGGTAAAAGGTTGATGGTGGAGGAAGGGAATTTGGGATTGTTTTTGTTTTCTGCGAGGAATTTTGAAGAAAGAAAAAGGTGGGGAGGGGGAAATTCAGGCAACTGTTTGAGTGCATTATGTAGATTTTGAGATGTTCACAGAATATTTCATAGTGAACTGACACTTTTTCGCCCGCATCCTCTCTTCACTCTTCCATTTCTTTCATTTTTTGATTTCAACCTTTCTTAGCAGTTTAGTGGTGTACGATTTCTTTTTATTATTTTTTTGTCAAAAGTGGAGCCACTCAACCCAGTGTTGACTTGAGTTTGGTTTTAAAATTGTAAAAAAAAAAAAAAAAAATAGAATCACAAGCTGCAAATAAAATATCAGCAGAGGTGTGTTGTAAAAATCTCGATACAATTTGCAGCTACTTCACAAGTCAGAGAGCATTTCCTCACCTTTACCTCAGAGTCATGAGGGGTAAAAATGATAATGGTGTTTAAAAAAACAAAAGAAAAACAACGTTTTGGTCGACATAGCCAGCTCACAAAAGAGGGCGCACGAGTTGACAGCTTATAAGGAGATCCAGGATGAGGGCACGTCCCGTTGTGAGTTGGCTGGGTGGCGTGCTGTTCAAAGTACAAGCACCTGAGGAGGTTCAAAAATACTCACTGTGCAAATAAAACTCACCACTTATTGTAGGTGGTGTGTCTGACTCATAGAAATTCCGAAAAATCACTGATAACAGAAGTGGGATGTTGCCTTGTTCTGAATACTGCGAGAGAGCGGAGTGACAGAGGAAGCAAAGGCATCGCATTCAAATCATTTGCAACAGTAAAAGGAAATCTAGCCTTGTCTCCGTGAGTAAAATAAAGTCCACTTTATCGTCAACAACCAGGGGATTTATCATGAACGTCATGTTGAGAGGAGAAGCGCGCATTCAGCATGCCAGATTCATGTTCCTACGAAATGTGCACTCATCAAAACCAGATGTGATGGCAACTCGCAGGAGGCGGGTCCACCACTCACTTGCGTTGGGGATGCTATTGTGCGGAGGCCTAATGGAAGTTCTGACTGGTTGAAGTTGAAGGTGAAGGTGACCAGTACTCGTGATCAATGACCGTTATTTGGACAACGCATTGCAGGAGAGCAGAGTGAGTTCAATGTTCATGGCTAAAAGCCGAGATCCAAAGAGATTTGGGTGGAGGTGGTCTGGCTTGAAAAGATCCCGTCTATTGAGAAAAGTGGTGAAGTTGTCCACATAGGGGATGCCTCCGCTGCGACAGTATCCTTTAAGCCAGATATGCAGTTGTCTGACGCGGCTAAACTTGGCCTCACCAAAGCAGGGTGGAACAAAGGGGCCTGAGACTACGACACGCTTCTTTGTGTCCTGGATGGTGCGTATGAGGGCGATGTAGTCATTCTTAAGTTTCTCGGACTGTTGCAGGTTGTGGTCCCACGTTCCAACGTGAGCAACCACGGCAGAGACCGACGGCTGCTGAGCCAGCAGACGGGGGATGACGTCATTGACATCCTCAACGTGTGCACCGGGGTGACAAGAATTGCTGCATCTGCTGATCTTCACGTGCCGGACCATCGAAGTCCCGACGATAAGCACGCATACCCCGTCCCGTGCGCCAACGTCGTTCTATTTTAAAAAAGAGGACGAAATGATATGCCAACGGGTGATTCGATCAGTTGTATTTTGCGCGTTTGTTGTCAATCAGAGCTCGGATGTCAGTTACCTGCTGGAGAATATCCGAGAGTTCTTCTTGATAATGCTCCTGGTTTCCGAGAATGTGGTCCCAAGGTGGGAAGGGGCTCTGTTGATGATCAACAAAGGTTTTCCAGCAGTATTCAAAGTCTACGGAGAATGGGGAAAAGAATCCTCAGTATTCGGTTCAGTTGTCGAGAATGTCTAATAATTCTCAATGACCTTTGTTATTCATGACTCGGAGGGGCACTCCGGCGTCACTCAGCAATTGCAGGCCCTTGCGATTTCCCTTGACGTCCGTGCGGTAGAGGCGCGACACGAAGATCCTGAGCTTTATGTTTGCGTTGTTTTGGAGGAATTGGACTAACGCCTGGGAGCAGTTTGCGCAGGGGGACCAGGACAAGTAACATGCGACCCTGGTGTTGTGTCCTCGATGTGACGTTTTCAAGTAATCCAGAAAACGCATCTACGTGAGAGAGTGAGCAGACAAATGGATGATAATGAGCATTTGAAAGGGTTCCTCCGAGAAGGCGCTCCGGGATGCTTCTCCACACTCACCTCTGCGTGCGCTTCACCAGAAGTACTGCAGAAATATCCGGAGACAGGAGTAGCCTCAATTTGATCACTTTGTGCTGTAAAGCACAGGTAGGTTCTCCCACGTGCTCCAAAAAGCGCATTTTCGTATTGGAAGAGAAAGTAACTCCTGCTCAAAAGCTCACTGAGGCAGAGGGAAAATGAGATGTCATTCATTCACTTGCTTCAATATTACAGTGCAATTGTTGGGTGTAATGCAGCCTTTCCCAGATTTTGCAAACAACGCGCACACATTCGGACCTACCTTGGTTTCTCCATTCCGGTGAAGAATGTCAGCTTTGCAGTGCGTCAGAAGCCCGGCACCAATTGACCCTTGCTCAGTCAAGAGCGTTGCTTTATCATCGGCAATCTCACCCAGCCTGTTTGGCTTGCCCTGTTTACCCAATCAAGTGCGAGAGAGTGTGAACCGGCTGATGCCGATTCTCACTTTCGTTTCTCTTTGCCCACGTGCGTCAATACGTGTGCTGGTATTTCCTCTCCAATGAATGGGGCCCATCTTGGAGTGACGGGGGACAGTGACAACCCAAAGCTTCTTACTTGTGGACGGTCACACAACAAAATGAGCTTTTGTTTTCCTGGTCACATTAGCTACGTGCTTGGCAGAGTTTATGGCTGTTGTGACATTCTTATCTATTGACCAATAAAAAAACTGGGTAGAAACACATTGATGCTGTTTTGCAGATTCCTTATATTCCAAGAATGTTGAGACTGACGGTTGACCCGTCATCTTGTTGTGGAAATGGCAATGTCCACATTCAGTTTCACCCCAATTTGACGGCAGGCATTTAGAGAAAGAGAATGTTGCATATTGACATCTGCACCTTGTTGAATTATTACTGTAAAAAGCGTTAAAATTGTCACATGATGACTTTTTTCGCTCAAATTATTCAATGAATATTGTAAAATTCCGATTTAATTTTTTTCTGGTATTCATACAGTTTTTGTTTTTCATCCCCCAATTTGTCAATCTCATGTTTTTTGTCAATTATTTTGTGCAATTAGGACTTTATCCTTGTGAAATGATAACTTGTTACTTTTGATTTGTATAGCTTATTTCTTGAACTATGACTAAGTTTATGTTATATTATTCAATTCCTATCTTAAACATTTTAAAATATTGCTGAAATTCTGACTTATTTCCTGTAATTGTACAACTTAAGATTGACTTTTTTTTTTCTCATATTACATTACCCTGACACTTGGAACTTATTTTGTGAAATGAGTACCGGTACTTCATTTTTGTAGAAATATTACTACGGTACTTGTAATATTATGACGTGAAAGTTGTGACAATGAGTCATTTTTTGTTCTGTTCAGTTGCACGTTGCACTTTGGTCTTGGTCTTATTTGGTGCCAGCGATTTTATGTTCATTATTTTTGTTATTATTATTATTATTGTTTTTTTTTTCAGGGATTCTCACAACATTTTAAGGTTGGACAGATTTTCCTCTGTGTTGTGGGAGCTCAGCCACTGTCACGCCCAGTCCTGTTTTCTTTTGTTACTTTGTTTCCTTGTTTAATGAAGTTAATTTCTCACTTTTGTGTCAGTGTCCGCTTTTAGCTCAAAGGCCAAAGCATGACTTTTGTTTTTGTTTTCTTTTCCCCAGAGCTCGTGACTTTCATTTTACTCTTTTAAGTGCAATTTAAAAACTATTATGGATATGATATTAAACAACAAAAGAAAGATTGTTTGAATAACATCCAAAAAAAACCCCATGCAAATCTTGCATAATGCACTGCGGAACATTTCAGACATTTTTAAAACGTCCTGTTAGCCTTTCCATTGTCCATTAATGCAGAAAACATTCATCTTTTTACTCTATCAAGCCGTGACGCCTCGTTTTTATGTCATATGTATGTATTTGTTTCGATTACGTTTGGTTTTGTTCCCTCGTGTGCCCTTTTTGTCGCCACCTGTTCTCATCATCAGTGTCCCTTGTGTCAACCAATCAGCTCCCGCAACCTTTTGTGTCTTGCCCAGGTGTTTCTCGTTGTCTCGTCACTTTGCTTGTATTTAGTTCCCTGGGTTCTGTCGGTCTTGGTTGGGTCATTGTGAGATGTGAGTGTGGGTATCTGTGTGCTCCTGGCATGTTTTGTTTTCTGCCATAGGTTTTTGTTACTTTTGGTTCCTTGGGTTTTCAGGACTTTGTTCGAGTACTTCAGTTAATTTTTTTCCAGTGTACTCCTGTTTGTATTTTTGTTCAATACATTTTGGTCAGTCCACACTGCTCCTCCTTGCCTCCCTGCTTTTTGGGATCCCAACCTACACTACCACCATGGAAAACTTGACACAACACAATAAACATAAACAGAAGGAGCATGAAACACGTGAAATACAATAAGCTATTCAAACAAAAGGCCACGTTGGCAAAAAGATCAACGTGGAGCGACCTGGAATTGAAACTAAAACTAAACGAATGGTGTGGATGGAGCCACAGCAAAAGAAGGAGGATGGGAGGAGGCCTTCAATAGAAATGAAACTGAATCCAACCAACACAAAAAATGAAAGAAGATGAAATGAAAGATACTGGTAAGTACTTACACGTGTGTGTGTGTGTGTGTGTGTGTGTGTGTGTGTGTGTGTGTGTGTGTGTGTGTGTGTGTGTGTGTGTGTGTGTGTGTGTGTATATACACACACACACACACACACACACATACATATATATATATATATATATATATATATATATAGGGTGAGAGGTATATAGGATACATGTTTTTTTTTTAACCTATTGTCATCACTGACTACTTTTCTATTAGTTATTTAATGCATTTTTGACGCATAGATGCATGCATATATCACGGACGACTCTTGCAAATGTTGAATCGCATCAACAGGAGTGTTGATGTCGGTAGACCAACAACAAGCTATTTAAAACGCAAATACTCATTTTTCAGATCAACCTTTTTCTTCGCGTGTCAGGTTTTCCCTTTGAATCCCAATCAGGCCGATTCATATCCCTCATGAATATTCAAGCACACTATCAAAAGTGGAATGACTTCAATCTAGTGGCGCATGGGAATGCTAATCACATCTCAGGATGGAGGTGTGACATTAACAAGCTGCTGCCCAAGGCCGTCCGCCACCACACACTGCCATTCATCACACGTTGCACCTTGTAAGCCCGCAGTATTCACACGCGCTCATATGTAAAGTTATTTCTGCATGTCTGCCTCTTATCTGTCGCTTTTTTTTTTTTTTTTGCCGTCACCAGAGGGAGGACATGTTTGAGCTTTCACAGAAGAATGAAAAATTGGGGCTGAATTTCACAGTCAGCCTTGGTGTCTGTTCTCTCGCTGCATGTGTAATGCGACACAGCGCCTTCCCATCTGCACGCCATTCTCACAAGTTCACACTTGAGATATTTACATGGCCAGAAAGAAAGAGACATAACAATGTACGGTACTTGTTTGGCCTGAGAGGCCTGTTGTATCCCAGTTTGCTCACTTTCATTTACAGACAAATCTGAAAATGTTATTACGACATTACGACTCTATTCTATTTAGTTCTGAAAATAAAATTCCAACTTCAGTCGAAGAAAAAAGTCATATTTGATTCAATGTATTTATGATTGGTCATATTTCTTAGAAAATAAACTTTTTCCTTTTAATTTTATTTTTGTAGAATTGTTTTTCAACTTTTCCTAGACGATTCCCACTTTTTTTCTTTAATATTATTTTCCAAATCCCATATTGTCAATTTATTCCCCACATTTTAGGAATTATTTCACATACAGTTATGACTTTAGTCCCGAACATTCTGAAATTAATCTCAGACAAATATTGCTTTGAGGAGTAATTGTGATTTTCCTTTTAACATTCAGATTTTATACTTTACGCTTGTAAATAAATGACTTTTTTTTCTATAGTACGACATTAATGTCACTATGATGTTAATGTAGGATGGTGACATTCGTCCAAATTGTTCTTTTTCTCACTTATGATTCTTATGCTTGTGAAAAATACGTTTATGTTCTCATATTGTGAATTTATCTTCATTATTATGACAGACTTCAGAACAAAATTCCCCAGGTGAGGAAATTCAAACAAAATGTTCAGGAAAAATATTCTTCAAACATAAAACCAAATTTTTCATTTATTTTTTATTGTGATCAACTTATTTTGATCCGAAAATGCCAGTATTTGAACATTAAATGAATGTTTCATGTTGGTGACATTTTAACCCAAATTCTTATTTCAATTTCTATACTTTTCTCATGACAAATGAACATCCCTGTATGGATATGTTGAACCGAATTTAGATGTTTATTTCCTCCACCATTTGAAGCTGTGCCCTTTTACAAAGTGATATACATGCAGCTAAAAATGTGTGAGGTATGGGGAGAGATCAAATGCAGTGCATTACTGTACCGAATCCTAAATCACAAGAAAAGACAAAATACTGGACTGCTGCATTAATTCTAAATAAACTGTGTTGTGATCCGATTAAAAAAACAAATGCAATATGAGAGATAAACAAGCTGCACAGAACAGAAAGTAATCACACTCTAATCTCTTTTCTTTGGGAAAAAAAAAGGCACGCCCTTCAGACACCGAGGAAATAAAATCCAACCTTGTCGTCTTCAATCACACATTGACACTGTGTTGCGATGTGCATTCCATCATACGTGATGTCTGAATGGGAGAGTAAAGTACGGGTACTTTCCTGACTGCCTGTTGTTGATGGCACCATTAAGCGGAGGAATAAACGCAATGTCCAAATTCTCCTTGGCAGCACGTTAATATCCTCCACTCATTAATAGTAGTCATGCTTAACACGCTTTTTGATTTTGTATCTTATCAACTTAACCACATCACTCCTCATGCAGTAAATGTATTTCTCAAGACGTTGACGACTACGGCTGTCCCGTTTCCATGAAGTGTAACCTTTAGTTTATGTAGTTTCAGGAATGAGAATGTTCTGATGACATCTGTTCAGTGGTAAAGACTCTACCCCAAAGGTTCCTGGACCCCAATCAGTCTCTTCTTTTGGCCCGATTGAATTAGCCCAAAACTAAATTTTGACAAATGTACCCCATGGTTTTTTGAAAGTGCACTCCATATTTAGGTTACTGGATCTTTTTTTGTTTTAATCTATCATCAACAACTGAGTGTGTGCATATGTGTATGCTTGCACGCTCGCGATCGGGTCGATCGCGGGAGGTTGGTCGCTTCAAAAGTCGATCTTTGCTCAAAACAGGTTGGGCACCCCTGGATTATAGGTTACAATGGTGGAATCTTTTTTTTTTTGTAACTATTTCTCGTGGTTTTATTTCTAATATCACAAAGACCTGACAATTGAGCGGGGATATGTAGACATTTTGTATATCCACCATGTGTGAAAATTACAATATCTATTATATTTTTTTAAAAATAGCTGGAAGCTTCTTTTGAACATATTCCACCCGGGAGCGAGAAAGAAAAGAAAACATGTCTTCAGGCAGCAATCCATTTATCTGGTCACCTGCTGTGATGTCAAATAGCCCCAGCATGTACAAAGTACTTACCGGTCCTTGTTCTTAAACAAAGCTCTCATACACTTGCATTCCATTGGACTAGATTCGCAATGCCAAACACATTCTTTTTTTTTTTTTGAAATTCCTGCTGAGCATGAACCTCGAGCATCTTTTGCATTTTTTTTTTAAAATATGATTTGACTATAAGATCCATCCATCCATCAATCCTCGCTGGAGCCCTTCCCAGCCGTCTTTGGGCAATAGGTGGGGGACACCCTGAACTGGTTGCCAGCCAATCGCAAGGCACACATATAGACGAACAACCATCCACGCTCACACTCACACCTTTGGACTCCATTAACCTGCCATGAATGTTTTTGGAACATCAAAGACAACAAAATGCTCATCATACAGGTTTCCGTCTACTGTGTGATCAAAATAGCTACATCCTTAAGATTGGAATGCTGCAAATGCTATCATCACTTCAATTAAGTTCAAATCCAGCAATACACTCTCCCGTTCACACTTGGAAGTGTGCAGAGACGTGCAGGGACAAGTCAGGCCCTTGAATGAATTCCCAAATGAGATCTATTTTACAGCATGTCATTCTGAATATGTTTGCATATTTTCATCACATTGCCTTGGGGTACTGTATGTTCATTGCTATCATAGGCATCTCCTGAATTCCCATCTCTTTAATTTCCACCATTACATGT
>CAAKHF010017416.1:0-10475 GCA_901007745.1 Hippocampus kuda | reverse complement strand
AATGCACCAAACAGAAAAATCAAGAGACCCTGGTCTACACAACTCAAGCAACGACAGTACAGGCACGTCCTTCTCCTTCTTGGTCTCCGTGCCTTCTGCTCGAGAGTGACCGCCTCCCGATAACTTAAATCAACGATGACTTCAATGACACTCCGAAAAGCAAAAATATAATGCACCAAACAGAAAAATCAAGAGAGGAAATCACGAAATAAATTCTATGTGGCACAGGGGGTTGTCAACACACAACAAAGGAACAAACTACACAAACAACTCCGAGACAGTCCAGTCTCCTACAAAAGGAAAGATGACGTTTGGGGATTATTCCCCTCTCCCCGTTATTTACCATCTTATAGTTGAGATGGTATAACCCAAGAGGTGCTCGCCAGACAAGTCTTGGGTCGTTATTTAACAAATGACGGAAGTCCGACAGCGCACGAAAGCAACGCATTCTCGCCGTACGTAATCAACTCTTCACGAGCATTTGCTCTGGAGCAAATTTAACCCAGTTGCGTTCACACGTGCACATTTGTTCCGGCGTAGCGTCGCAAACGAGCATTTGCTCCGGAGCAAATTCTTCAACCACCTCCCTGAGGTGGATCAAATTTGGTCCTGTATAAGCTCTTTAGCGGCGCTACGCCGGAGCAAATGTGCACGTGTGAACGCTCGACTGGCGTAGCGCCGGTGCAGTGCCGGACCAAATGTTGCCGTGTGAACACCCCTATAGAGCTAAATCTACCACAAGCAAGGTTATGGCATTTCAAGTATAGTACTAATATCGCCTGATGTAATTGGCCAAACCCTCAATCATCGCTATTAGTTAACTTGGTCTAAATTTCCACCACATGGAAATCAAGTTACCTGTTGAGGTTTTGTAGTAAAATTACACCTGTGTCCCAATACACGAAGAAGCAAATTACCTTAAGTAACACGGTCTTTTCAATTGAAACATCACACATTGAAACTACAGCCCGGAGCAAAGGTAAATCGTGATTAAAGCCATGGTGATTTTTTTTTAAACACTCTGATTTGCTCAAACGACATCTTAGGGGTTGTTTACTAATACTGTAGTGTCAGCTTGCCACCGGGAAAATGGGTGACGTCATGTTGAAACGTAAGGTACGAACACTCTAATTTCTCCACTTACCTTGCACAAAAACTGCCAGACATGGCCAGGCGAGGCACTGCAAATCAAGGACATACATAAAGTATTTTAGATTAATTGTGAATCAATTATGTAACAAACCCACATAATTATCAAGGTAAGTCTATGACCAAAAAATACTGTCTATTCTTATACTGTCCTTTTGCTCAAGAATAACAATTTGCCCCACAACCATTATGAGAGGATTACAATGATGGGAATCACCAACTCGGAGATAAACAAATGCAAATTTAAATAAACGATAGAAAGGATCTTGTGCTTGGGTGCTTGTTTCGTCTGTCTGTTTGTTTATAACTTTGCCCTCACGTCACAGCAGGGCGTTTGCAAGTAAAACAGTCGTCTGCTTAGCTCACTTGTTAGCTAGCAAGCTGCGATCAGACAAAAGCAAGGTCAGAGTGCGTATGCGCATTAAAGTTCCAGCTCCGGATAGGGACTCAGACCAAATTCAACACCGTGGCATGTGGTTTCGCAAAGTACAAATACAAGTTGCAAATTAATGTCATGAAACTAAATAAAATTAACGAAAGCGTAGTATTTCATTCGAAATATTACGTACCGACCAATGCCGCCATCTTTGGAGGTGTGTTTACGTCACAGGTCTGTTTGTGCTAATCACGTGCTCGCGCGGCTAGGGGGCGCTGTTATACTGTCAAATTACAACAACATTACGATGGTTATTATAATGTCGGGACATTCTCAATCCTGAGGTTTTCACCTAAATTTGTAACCAGTTCCACTGTTAAAAATTGGTACAATGTTTGGAAAAAAAAACACTTCGTTGAAACCCTGACTGTTTTAAAACCTGAGCTCACACATTCTGTCATCTGGATTAATTATTTTAACTCCCTTTTGTAAACACTTAAAAATGGGGACCCTGTTTGGGAGCCAAACTCTCCTCTGAAATCCTACTTTGAAACCCTGAGTGCTTCAAAACCCGAGGGCACACATTCTGACTGCTGAGTTTTTTAAAATTCCATAATTACAGTAATTGGGCACCTCACTTAAAAATCAGGTCGCTTCGTCACCTTTAAAATATTCTCCATGTGTGTAGTTCCTACAGTCAAAACGATCTTAATATTCTCATCCATTGAGCTGGGGAGGGTATTCAAGTTTTATTTTGCGATATGAAGTTGAAAGAAAATAATTGTCAGCAATTCTTTTTTTTTATTAGTCTTCTGTTTGTTTTCTATTTTTTTGGCCTCATCACAGGCACCACATACACAGAGAGCAACATCAGCACCAAAGAACGCCAGTCGGAGGCAGATGGAGGGGTAACATGGAGCACACATAATGTCAGTCCCACACATATTTTTCTGACAATAGCTTCCCAGACTATATGCTAAAGCAGTCAGCCTTTTTTCCCACAACTGGATTTTATTTTGCCTTCATATAAAGAAACTTTTTACGTTAAAGAACTTTTGAAAAAAACCAAAGCTTTTGCAGTTTTTTTAGCTTTTAAACTACATGACAGTTAAAGACATGAACTATATTGCAGGGACTGCAACAGCTTGAAAGGACTTGGGCATGATTCAAAGGCATCCCCACCACCCTAAGTAGGGAAAGAGCTATTTTGTTCCAAATAAACAACAACAACAAAAAAAAAAGTCCAGTCTAGCAGGACTTAAATCACAAGCGAAGCCATCAAGGACTTGGAGGTTATCGTGGCAACTCCTGCATCATTGCCCGGACTGCAGACCACAGGAATGACTTATTTTTGAAGAGCTTTCCTCCTGGAAGACGAGCGTGCACGTCCTCACTGAGCGTTTGGGAAGTCGGTGGCCAGCACATCCGATGCACCATTTGGGCTCTGTGACGTGGTGACCTGATTAAAGAGGACATCCTGGGAGGGGAGGAGCGGTCCTCTGAGGTACAGGTTGTACAAGAGGAACATATTATGAGCCACCAGGGCGATGAGCGGGAAGACAGTCAGGCCGGAGCCGAAGCCTCGCCAGGAGCTGCACACATTCAGGCTGGCCCAGTAAACAAGCCTGTTTGTAGGGGATAGAACAGGGCAAAAAAAATGAACTAATGGAAGCATGATACAACACACAGAAGATTTGTTTTTAATGTATCTGTTCCTAACAAACCAAATAGGTATACGGAAATGTCAACATAATAGCTCCATACCCAAACACTGAATTAGTGCTGACAAAAAGTTTATTCTCCAGATATGACTCACAGGCTAGCAGGATTGTAATATGTTAAAGATGATCAACCTACTACACTTTTTTTATGTACAAGTCTGACTTGCAGTATAGCTTTTAGGGTTTGGCTTTGTTGATGACATTGTAATTTTGGTTGTGTTGAGTCGGAAATAGACCAACTCTGGGCCACACCACACACATCCTAACCAGCAGTGGGAGCAAAAGTGAATCTTTGACTCTTCTTTCAAGAAGCGTAACTTCATGAATAATAGCAATCTCTTCATTAATTTCCCCACACAGGGGGAAAAAAATATCATAAAATTGTAATTATATATGTAACTGTTCTATTTCTATTTTATCAGACAATTTTGAGGAAACAATGTTTTGCACCATTTTTAATGATCCTCCTACTTCTAACATTCTTTGAGAAAATCCTAATCAGCTCAGCTTTTTCTTCAGTTTAAAAAAAAACCCAAAACATCAAAACGGACACTCTTAACACATCACCCACTCTTTTGCTATTTTCTTCAGTTAAAAGATAATCATTCAACAAGTACAATTTCACTTTCACTCGGCATTTGTCCTAAATGTAGGTTGTACTGTATGGTTACAAAAAATCCAAACATGGATTTCTATGTTTGATGGTTAAGAAAAGAAATTATACAAGCAATACCTACATGCAGTCAGTACTACTTTAATCACAATACATTTTACCACCAATGAGCGGTCACAATATTTGATTTTTGTTGTTGGTGTTAAACGAAAAAAATATTTTGTATACATTTAAATTTTTTTTTTCAGTGAAGGAGCTGGCCCACCTCTGTCCTAGACACAGCTAAGCCTTACCTTCCCAGAATGAACATGGCGACCAATATTGGAACCAACTTGAGCTTCTGTTGATCGATAAAAGCTGCCATGACGATAAGGTTGAGGACGTAGAGGAATAACAACTGCAGGGATGCAGTGACGAACAGCTGCTGAATAGCATGTCTTCTGGGAGGTGACTCGTGCAAACTGAACGAGGCATTACAGAAGCGACACACGGCATCTAAGAGCATCGCTGCAATGGAGAGAGCAGAGGAGAAACACGTCAGCTGCTGTGCATAATAAAGCGTTCGACTCTAATTTTATTGGGAAAAAAAATGTCCTTTAAAAGTAAAGCAACATCATGTGTGATATCACCCACTGGCTCTCAAATTTCATTCGACTTCTGCTCAGTGAGCATTTTAGAGGTTACCGCACAAGTCTGTTTTCCTTTTTCTTACTTTTTTTTTTTAAATGCCACTTTGTGATGATGACCATAGAACAGAAGTGGAACCTAGTGAGACATTCAAAAGGATCTGCTAAGTAAAGTAAGAGCAATACAATTCATTCATTGTCACAAGGTTTTCTTAATTCCAGCAGCCACTAGTTGACAGCACTGCTTCTCAAACATTTTATTACATGGGGTCCTCACTTCACGGTGGTCTTGATGAGTTTCTGAACGGCGAATGATCTTGCTGTTTTTTTCCATTTGATTGTTTAATATCCGTTAAATATGTTTTAAATTGACAGGAATTCTGACTTTAGTGCTACATCTTTGCAAAGGACCCTTACCATTATAGGGTCCGTATCGGACAAAATCACCTTTTTTTGTTTTAGGTTATGAATTTTTGTGGTATGGCAATTAGGAATATTACTTGAAACATTGGCACAAACATTAATCATTATTTGGTGATTGGAGCCTTTCAAAAAATGATTTTGTCATGCCATTAGAACAACTTGGGAGGAAACATGCCTCGCGGAACCGATTGTAATTCCCTTAGCAATGTTCTGGCAACGTATTGTTTGCGAGATTGATAAGCAAATATTACATGACTCTGTCTTTGTATTTTTGGTGGCTTCATTTGAATGCACACAGCCACATGCAAATACTCCAGCTTGACATTGTCAGGCAAAGCTGACTTGGTCGCATGGTGCTCATGGGGAATCTGATATCTGATTGATGAAAGACAGTCAGTCCTATTGTTCATATCGTTTAAATTATAACAGCCAACACTTCTGATTGTGAAGGCCCTGGGTAGATTAGATTGACAAAGCAGAATAGAGAGGCTGAAATCTGATTGGACCAAAAAAAAAAAAACCAAAAAAAAAACCAAAAACATGCACTGTTGCTTTGTCCTCACGACTAAGACAGTTCAGCGCATTAGTAGAAGAGCGAGGGTACAATTGGAGGATGACTATATCAATACTTTTTCCACATTCCTGCACAGTAGTAGAACAACTACGATACAGATTACTAGTGAGACGTAATTGTTCACTATTCAACATCTGCATGCCACGAAATGTTAACTAGCCATCGATCCATTTCCCATACAGCCTATCCCAGCTGACTTTGGGGTAGCCTGGACTGGTCGCCAGATAGTCACACAGCAAGATGCTAGTAGTAGTACGAACGGCAATTCCAATTAAGTTGCAAAAAAATGTAAATTCAAAACAGAATACAATGATTTACAAATCCTTTTCAACCTTTCAATTGAATACACTGCAAAGACAAGATTTTTATCATTCAAACTGATGAATGTGATTGTTTTTTTTGGGGGGGGGGGGGTAAATATTCTCTCATTATAAATGGAATGCCTGAAACACAGTCCAAAACAGATTAATTGGAAACAGTTGAGTGTCATGATTGGGTAAAAAATGAGTATCTGAGAAAGTCTAGGTTTCTCACAAACAAGGATGGGGTGGAATTCATCGCTTTGGGAACAAAGGTTTAAGAACAAAATTTCTTTTCATACAACTGCAATGAATTAATGGATTTCATAACCTAAGGTCCATAATATCATCAAAAGGTTCAGAGAATCTGGAGAAATCAATGCATGCCGAAAACCAATATTGAATGCCTGTACAGTATTCTCTCAGGGTCACTGAATCAAAAACCAACATCAATGTGTAAAGGATATCAACATATGGGCTCAGGAAGACTTGGGAAAAACGTCAGTAAATAAAGTTCACTATTACATCCGGATGTGAAACTTAAAACTCTCCTATGCAAAGCATCAACAACACTCAGAAACGCCGCCGGCTTCCCAAGCTCATCTAAGATGTACTGATTAAAAGTGGAAAAGAGTTTTGTGGTCTGACGAGTCCACATTTCAAATTCATCCATCCATCCATTTTCTGATCCGCTTTATCCTCACAAGGGTTGTGGGGGGGTGCTGGAGCCTATCCCAGCTGTCTTTGGGCAGGAGGCAGGGGACACCCTGAACCGGTTGCCAGCCAATCGCAGGGCACACAGAGACGAACAATCATCCTCGGTGACACTCACACCTAGGGACAATTTGGAGTGTTCAATCAGTCTGCCATGCATGTTTTTGGGATGTGGGAGGAAACCGGAGTACCCGGAGAAAACCCACACCGGCCCAGGAAGAACATGCAAACTCCACACAGTTAGGCCGGAGCTGGAATTGAACCCACAACCTCTGCATTGTGAGTTCGACGCGCTAACCAATGGACCAACCGGCCGCCCACATTTCAAAATGTTTTTGGAAATCATGGACGTTGTGTCCTCCAGACCAAAACGGAAAAAGGCCTTCCAAGTTCCAATTCCAAAGGAGTGGATATTTGGGGAAGAAAAAAAAAAGTTTATCAGTTGCCACATGAAATATCTTGTCTTTGTCATACAGTCAATTGAATATGAATTGAAAAGGATTTGCAAATCACTATACTGTATCCTATTTTTATTTACATTTTATACAGGTACAATGTCCTCACTTTGGAAGTCTGGTTTGTGCAGTAGAATTTTATGTCCCTAGTAGCACACAGGTGTCACTGAGTGCACAATTTGCGTCACTCGTAATATAGTTGTTCTACAAATGTGCCCAAGTCCTTCTACGGGTGGGCAGAAATCTGATACAGTAGTGGAAGAAAGAAAGGGGAAAAAATAAAATTAAAAAAAAATCCTCTCAAGTAAGACATAGTTGCTCTCCGGGTGCGCCTGAGTCTGCTGCCAGCTGCTGCTGCTAGAATTACTAGCAAGGACAAAGAGTGACTCGTCAGGATATCGAATAAATGTTCAAATGACCTGCAGTAAACATGCAAGGCAAGGAAACAACACTTCTCCCCATACAAAGGCACAGGCAGACGTCTGCTGCATTGGCTTTGGAAGTGCACCAAATTAAAGGGCGCAGGAGACGTTGAAACATTCCAAGACGAGGCGGCCAGACAAACGGAATCCTTCCTAATCTTTATACTCCAAGTGTGTCTGTTGTGAATCATGCCTACCAAGTACGATGGGGAGCGTGGCCACCGCACAGCAGCAGAGGGTGAAGACAACCCGGCTGACCACGTCGGGGCAATCGGGGGGCTGAATGTGGACGTAGGTATAGAGCGCGTAGAGAATCGCGGATGCACAAAGAAAAGATGCCAGCACTGAGAGGAAGGCGGGGACTCGGCCGCTCCGACAGCATTTGCACTTGCAGCAGCACCGACCACCGGTGAGTGCCTCGGGTGCATCCTCATGAGTGTCCAGCACACCCTCAGGGCTCCAGACTGTCAGCTCCACGCTGTCCGAAGGTGGACCCATAAGTGGTCGAACCTCATCCGCCGTACAGTCCAGACCAGTGGATTCTGGACTCCATTTCGGTGTGTTTGTGCCATTGGGAATGTCGCCCTGAGACATCAGGGCTGGAGCACTGATGCAGTTTTCCGTGGCGCCGGCCAAATTGTGCTCTGTGGTGATCGGAGTGGAAAGCGTTTGATCCAGCGCTCCCGCCTCTGTGTGGCCGTCTCTCCTTTTCTCCTCGCGGAGGCCATTGCTAGGACGCTGGTGGCAGGAGGCCAAGTCTGTTCAAACCAAGAAGGGCATATTAGGCAGAATCCAAAACCAAATAGTCAAATCTGGAAGCACTCACTCGTCACATGCACAACATCTACTACATTATCCCCATTTTAGAAAAGTTGAGGTTTCCACATGGAGGACCAGATTATTTTAATGCCTAGACCCCAAATTATCTGCTCTGTCACATCCTATCAATTCCCAGAACATCAACAAACCAGTTCTGCATACTGGAATATATAGTAATTATTAGCTCGCTAACTTTGATTTGATTTAATGCATTTGTGATTGTTTCCCATTACTGAATCTGGTATCCAATAAACCTTGCAAATGTTCTTTTCAGCATCTACCCGAGAAAACTGGAGACATTTAGACAGTGATGATTTTACAGTTTGAGCCCTGTGAGTCCCATGGACTCGCTGATCAGAAAAGTATGAATCCCATTATGCATTGAGAGAGTCCCAAATTTCGAATTCTGAAATGATCTACTTATTCAATTGCATATGATAATAACACAGACAACAACAATATATATTGATAATAGGTTTATTTCTTATAAACAAATGCTGCAAATTTTTGAATAATTCTGGCATACAAGATTTGCTGAGAAATAGGTTCTTATTTCATCCCATGGTTCAGTCTCATGGTTCATAAATTCTCTTCTCTTTACTCTTCTTCCAATGAGGCAAGGCTTTCTCAAAGTCAATTTATCATCGCAAAAAACTATCATCGTAAAAAACTATCCAAATTTTGCTGCTTCCTCTGTGATATCTCCACAATAAACTTTCGCAACACTTGTTCGCAACACTTGTTTTAACGTTACACAACTTGGCAATCATCTGCTTCCCGCGAGGTGAAGGCCGATCTCGCCAATCTCGTCTCGCGAGAACGGAAATCTCTTCACATGAGATTACTTAACGCAAGATCAAAACAACAATGGTGGCGATGGTCAAACTGCGATCGTTGCTGGAAAAAACGATTTACCGTAGTTTTTTTTGTTGTGACTGAGAAATGTCCTTGCGTCCCAAAAAAGCACATTATTTGGAACTGTGCATCCCGCGGGAAAATTATGCGTCTAGGACGCGGGACGGAGAGTTAACGAGATGGCTGTTTAGGAGTGTGATTCTTCAAAAATGCAATAATGCATTAAGTTTGTATTGTTTGGATTCTGATTGGTTTGTTTGTTGGCAGGAACGCAAAAACTACTTAACACATTTTATGGAGAGATGTCAATCATTACATTTTGGTGACTATCAGGGCGTTTCGGCACTCCCGACAGACCATAAAAAATTGTTTCAGAAAGTGCACCGCACACGTCAAAAATACAGGCACATGTTGTTTTTGGGCCAGGGAAAGTCTAGTTTTGCATGTTTGTAAATTTGGTAGACCACACTGCACGTGGCTAGGCGTTCCGGTAGACTGAGGTAATTTTCTATTACACTCCCCCATGGTACCTGCCAATTTTGGTGAGAAAAAGTTGACAAAATTTTGGACTAGCTATAACTACGTCAAAATTGTGGTCTAATGCGATTATGATGTATTTGATTGAGGCGCAGGCAAACAGATTCGGCGCTCCTCGGATATGTGTGCTGCATGTTCCTGTATTTCATTCAGCATGGGACAATCCCTCTGAATCACTGTAGAAATCAATTCATTGAATTAATTATAATTATTATCAACTTAAAAATAGCTTAATACCACGTCTCAGCTCAGCTCAGTCCTCTTCGTCCCGTCTGGGACATAAGGCCTCAGTCAACTCTATCCATCGTGCCCTGTCTCTGGCGATGTGTTGGGCTTGTCCCCGTGTGAGATCCCTCTCTTTCAGCTCCGCCATCACAGTTCGACGCCATGTGGTTTTGGGCCGTCCCCTCTTTCTCTTTCCGAGTGGAGTCCATCTCAGCGCTACCTTCGGTATGCGGTTTTCCTCCATCCTGAGTACGTGCCCCAGCCATCGGAATCGTCGACGCTTGATCTCTCCTACTATACTCTGGCTTCCAGTCAGCGTGTAGAGATCACGGTTGGAGATGATGTTTGGCCAGAATATACGGCAGATCTTGCGGAGACACTTGTTGTGAAAAGATTCCACTCTCTTCATGTCCGTCATCACCACTCTCCAGCACTCGGACCCATACAGCAATACAGACTTCACGTTGCTGTTGTACAGATGGATCTTGGTGTGAAGACTGTATTGACGGGACTTCCAATACAGCAGCACTGTATAGCATCATTCATTTGATTTGCAACCTTTGTGCAACGTTCAACATTCGGGTCTTGCTGCTCGAAGAGTGCGATGGCTTTCTCTATGAGCGAAAACCCCTCGCCCAAGAGTTCCGTCTCGTACTTCTTCATGGGG
>CAAKHF010017415.1:0-14149 GCA_901007745.1 Hippocampus kuda | reverse complement strand
GCAAGTGTTTTTGATTTGTCTCCTTTTATCCTGGTTCTTTGTTTCCAGCATCTTTGGTTGTACTTTGTCTGTCTTGCATTTTGATAAATCTTGTCTTGCCATCTTGTCAACTCTTATCTGTGTCTACGCTTTTGTCAGCCGATTCTGTTCCGGAGTACTCAGGAACTCCTGACAATTATTGTACTATTTTTCACTGATACAGTATACAGACGCTCCCCAACTTACGAACGTTCGAGTTACGCACAAACGGTACATACGAACATTTTCGTCGGGTAAAAAAAAAAAAAAAGTTAGATTTTGTATTGTGCGCCTTTTTCCGAGTACAGGTACTGCAGTGCTTCTTTTTGCCGCTAATACCGACGTGAGGCGCTGTGAGAGAAGGAGAAGGAGGAGGAAACGCCTGTCCCCATGAAGAAGTCCGAGACGGAACTCTTGGCCGAGGGGTTTTCGCTCGTAGAGAAAGCCATCGCACTCTTCGAGCAGCAAGACCCGAATGTTGAACGTTGCACAAAGGTTGCAAATCAAATGAATGATGCTATACAGTGCTACTACATCATTTAAGATGAGAAAAAGAAGAAAACTGTGCAATCGTCGTCAGATCGCTACTTTCGGCCAGTTTCTACTACACCCTCCAAGGAAGATACTCGTCAACCCTCATCTTCTTCTCCTGGACCCTCAACTTCTTAAGCCTTCGAGTACATCTTCCAAAAGTAAGTTAAACTTCATTTTATTATACTTATATAAACCTTAAACATACTTATATAAGCCTTAAACATACAAAATATAGCACTGACGAACTTACGAACGAATTCAGCTAACGAACGATCCTTCGGAACGTAACTCGTTCGTTAGCTGGGGAGCGTCTGTATCACGTTGTGAATCTTTAGGCAGTCTATGTTATAGTTATATCACTGTTTAGAAAGAGAGTCTATGAAAACAGACATTTTGCTAATTGGCTTACATAGGTATTTTCTTTACTATTTTAACAAATTATTTTGACAATTACATGTGCACAATTCTACAGTGGCAACCCAAACAAAAGGGTTTGATTCCAGCTGCGGCATTCCTGTGTGGAGTTTGCATGTTCTCCCTTTGCCTTGTGTGGGTTTTCTGTGGGTACTCCCGTTCCCTCCCACATTCCAAAAACATGCGTGGCAGGTTAATGGAACACTCTAAATTGTCCCTAGGTGAGGTGTGAGTGTGAGCGCGGATGGTTGTTTGTCTATGTGTGCCCTGCAATTGCCTGGCACCCGGTTCAGGGTGCCCCCCGCCTTCTACCCGAAGACAGCTGGGAGAGGCTCCAGCATGCCCCGCGACCCTTGTGAGGATAAGTGGATCAGAAAATGGATGGCTGGAGATGTATATCATTTTTTAAACTATAAAAAAATATGTGAAACACATTATAAATTAGCATTCTCTTTCCTCATAGTATGATTTTCAGATTATAAATATAAAGATTTTGTTGAAGCTGTTTGGTCTCACCTGGCCCACGACATGGCTCGTTCCTCTCTCTCACTCTCTGGGAGATGGTCTCCAGTGAAACTTATTACTTGGAGTCTATAGGAACGCTGATGACCCCAAGCATTGGTTTTGTTGCTTGCAATGTGTAGATACCGAGGAGTTTTTGTGCCATGACGCAGAGCTGCCTCCTGCAGAGGTGGCCAAATTAGTCCATCAGACATGATCAAATCTGTTTGGCTTTGAGTATTACATTTGATAAGATTTCTGGAAATTGTCTCTGAGTGTGGGAATAGTTTTATTCAATACACATACAACATTTATGACAAAAACATGTTTTGACTTGTCCAAGAAGTACGTATAAAGCCTGTAACCAGTATTATTACTATCATTATTATTACTCTATAAAGGCTTGAATGTAGTCAATTCCTTGACTCATCTTATTTATGACGATAATGGTTTACCTTTTCAGTTTTAAGTTGCTTCTCCACCAGCTGAGGAACCATAGCATAGCGACTGGGCATCCATGGCAATGACACATTCACAAACTCCATGTCTTTGGTTTGGAACACATTCTTTACTCCTGAAGAAATATACAAAAAAAAACAAAAACAAATTTGAAACATTTTTAATTGGACTAATGCTCCATAAATCTTAACATTAACAACGTGAGCAAAGTACGAGAGATCCAGGACAGTAACACTGCTCAGATGAAACACTTGCAATTAGGAAAATGGATCGGTGGGTGGATGTTAAAGGGCTCAATGGTCAAGGACCATATTGTTTTTGGCATTGAAGACAAAAGGTTCAGGGCCTTCCTCACGAGTCTGTGTTCTCCCTAAACATGGCTGTTAAAATTTGCCAAGCAAATGAACTCTCCCTAAAGCATGTGAAAGTGTTGAGCGAGATGTCAAGTGCCACACCACCCATGAACGAAGAAGTAGCGATCCGCGTGGTGTCGTTTCAGAGCGGGAGACGTCATCAGCCGGCTTGGACTGCACAGCGTCCAGTGAAGTTAACACTGCTCACTCAGAACCACTTGGAATAAACAAGTACGAAGAACGTCAAAATATGAACTAAACAAACCTGATAGGCTGTTGTATCCCTTTCGAGTATGTTTGCTTAGAATTTACACAAAAGTTAACCCGTTAAAAAAAAAAAAAGCCCATCCATACTGTTGATCACATCATCTCTAAGAAAAGGGATGTTGTGATCATTATTACCACTAAGGGTCGCTGCTTAGTCACTGTGTGATGCAGCCTAGAACAGTGGTTCTTAACCTTGTTAGAGCTACCGAACCCAACCAGTTCATATGCACATTCACCGCACCCTTCATTAGTGAATTATAAAAATATGTTTTTTCCAAATTCAAGACATTAAAAAACACAGTTATTAAAAACAGAAAAAAATGAAATACAATTAGTACTGTTATGTTTCTGTTTAGGTCACGTTTGGTTTTGTTCCCTCATGTGCCCTTTTTGTCGCCACCTGTCGCCATCAGGGTCCCTTGTGTTTAACCAATCAGCTCCCTCAACCCTTCGTGTCTTGTCCAGGTGTGTCTCGTTGTCTTGTCACTTTGCTTGTATTTAATTCCATGAGTTCTGTCACTCTTTGTTGGATCATTGTGAGAGTCTCTGTGCTCTTGTCAGGTTTTGTTTTCTGTCACAGGTTTTTGGCTACTTTCGTTCCTGTGTTTTTCAGAACTTTGTTTGAGTTAGTTTCTCCAGTGTACTCCTGTTTGGATTTTTGTTATATTGTATATAACAAAAATCCATGGGTCCATGAGGCCTCATGAGGCGTGTCGACACACTGTGCTGATACTGTTTTGCTGGCCACTGCCACCTGCTGGACCTTCAAAATCCCTGCAGCCAACCCACTTGACAGACTGAACTGACTAATTTGATGATGAAGTGCAGACAATGTCATTCACATCCATGTATTCCTGTTGTATCATTCAATGTGTTTCAATAATGTGAAAATTATGTGAATGAAGATGCTTGTGGGCTTTGTCTTCACTAATTTTTATTTAGAAAAATATGATGCTCCAGTGTTTCAAATTTCAGTCTGTTGCGTCGACGCAGCCTGGACTGAGTCGACGCAGTTCATGTGTTGGTCACGTGATCGTCACGAAGCAGCACACGTACGACACGTGGATTGCTCTGTGAGCTTGACACATGCGTCGACGCATCAGTGTTGCTGCACCCATCATTATTAAATACATCTTGGTCACTCCACCCTGCCCTCCCAAGTGTTGGGGTTGCCCTCCGTTCCTGTTTACAGCGACGCAAGTTTTGCGGTCGCCCTCCCTTCCTGTTTCTGGCGGCGCAAGTGTTACGGTCGCCCTCCGTTCCTGTTTCCGGTGGCGCAAGTGTTGCGGTCGTCCTCCGTTCCTGTTTCCGGCGCCGCAGGTGTTGCGTCCCACCCTCCCCCACCCTCGCCCTTTTTCCACAGAGTCAACCCACTGGGGGACTTTGGGACATCTGGGATCCGTCCCTTGAGGGGGGGCTAATGTTATGTTTCTGTTCAGGTCACGTTTGGTTTTGTTCCATCGGTGTCCCTTGTGTTTAACCAATCAGCTCCCTCAACCCTTCATGTCTTGTCCAGGTGTGTCTCGTTGTCTCGTCACTTTGCTTCTTTTTAGTTCCATGAGTTCTGTCACTCTTTGTTGGATCATTGTGAGTATGTGAGTGTCTGTGTGCTCCTATCAGGTTTTGTTTTCTGTCACAGGTTTTTTGACTACTTTTGTTCCTGTGGTTTTCTGGACTGTGAGTATTTGAGTGAGTTTTTTCCAGTGTTTGTATTTTTTGTTAAATACATCTCGGTCAGCCAGCCCTGCCTCCCTGCTTTTTGGGGTCCTCCAACTACCACCTCGCAAAACTTGGCAACAAGTATAAAGTACAGTGTATGTCTTTTTAATTATGCACAAAATGAACTAGCCAGTGATGGCCAAGAGGGCATGTCATAACTAATTGACATGTTAAGTCGGGTGTGTCTTGTGGCCTCGTGGTAGAGGCTCTGTCGAACCCCTGAGACCGATTCACCGAACCCCTAGGGTTTGATCGAACCTGGTTAAGAACCACTGACCTAGAATAAGAATCATTGTTACCTTAGATGGCGTGAGATGATCATAAATAAATGGTCATCAGCTGACCAGACCATTATTATTATTAAACATGAACACGACACCTTTTTTTTTTAGTAGGATCTCTACGAAGACTCTGTGAGCTGGCGGAACCAGCAGTCCTTCCTGATTGGCCAACATCTGTCACAAATTCAAAGAGCCTCAGAAGACCAGCTGTCGGCGCTGACTCTGAAAGCAGCAGCCCACTTTGCTCTCTGCCTCCACCTAGTGAAACTTGTTCAGACAATATTGATGCTCGTGCTCTTAGTTTTTATGCCACGTTAATTTGTAGTTGGCTGTTAATATATGTATTTGTTTTAGGGTAGATCCTTAATTTGAGTGTCGGTTTTTGCTACCTTTTGTTTTGAACCAATTTTGAGAACCCTTTGTTTTAATACGTTGCAAATTCCCGTTTTTGCAATTACATTTTCTGCTTTGGCTTTTTTTTTTTTTTTTTTAAATAAATTCTGTAAAATGTTTGTTGCTTGGACCATCTTTTTGTTTTTCACTCTTGGGAACTGAGAGTGAATTAATTTCTCTCATGCATTTCCAAATACCATAAATTTTGTCTTTTTAAGGAATTTATTAACTGTGATTTTCTTGACCCTCTTTTGTTGGATCTGTTCCAACACTTGAAAGAAAGAATGTAGTATGCTGTTGAAGGTATTTCCTGCTGAGTGTGATTACAATCACCTTTAGTGTCCCCTTTACCCCCACCACTTTTAGGACCCCTCCAGAGGACATGTTTAACATCAAAAGAGGAACTTATCTCAAATATCTGTGCTGCTGCCGTCACATCAAAGCTCAGACCGAAGAAAATGGGGGGTAGTGGTGGTCGGGTCTCACCTCACCACTCCCAACTTTTTCCAGCCACACCAGGTCAGATGTTAATTTCTTTGTTTCTGGGATTTGCATGAAGGCGTAACTGCTCACCTCTCATTATCATATTGTCTCTATATATACTTGTGACTGTGTTGTTTTTTTTGGAGCTTCTCTGATTAAATCTAATACTCTCAGAAGCCCGAATAGATTCGTGTATGGTTGTGATAAACTGCAGAAAACACGTGGTGTTGGGTCTTTATTTCACCTTATAGAGAAAGGAAAGAACCTGTGTCCAAGAAGGGCCATAAGGAAATGGACAGATCCCCTCCACATCTTCCTTAAATGTATTGCTTACAATAGTTTAAAGGTTCTCATTTCTGAGGTAATTATTTCCAAAATTTGCTGCATTTTCTCACCGGAAACAAATATTTGTGTCATGTCTCTGCTCTGAGGTTGTGTTTTTGTTTTCTTCAGTACCAAGTGAATGTGAAGTGGCGTTCTTCCTGCAAAACACCTGTCGTCTATTTTCAAATCAACTGTCTTTGAGGAACAGCTGTGGCTGCTCATCGGTGTCCGATTATTCACTTGCTTACCCCAGTTGCGTGACTGTATTTTTGCCATGCATGAATTACTCTTTTATAGTTCGCTCTGCTTAAAATTTCCCTGTTTTCTTGGGAGTACAATTGCTTGCGTTTTCAGTACTCTTGTTTTAAGTTCATACACAACTTTACACCGAGGATGGAGTGGAAGACAGTCCCATCAAAAACTTTTAAGAGCTCAGGAATGCCAACCCTGTAACCTGGCAACAAATGCTTCTGTTGCAGGCACGTAGCCAGGATTTTTTCTCGACTCCGACTGAGAGGGCCTTTACAGATAGTGGGGGAGGGGCAGAGTAAAAAAAATCGATTTTCATGATTTTACTTACTTGAGAGGTTCTGTCGTTTTTTTTTTTTTTTTTTTTTTTAATGGAAGTATAATAATGCACATTAGTGATGCGCGGCAGAGATGTTTATTCAGTGCTAGGTAGGAATTTGCCCGAAGATCAGGATTTTGATCAGTGGTGTCAAACATACGCCCCACGGGCCAGAACTGGCCCCCAAGGAGGTTCGATTAGGCCTGCAGGATAATTTAAAAGTGAATGAAATGCATAAAAGATACGGAATATTTTTAATAAGGTGCAATTGATGGAGTATCTGCTAGGGGGGCACACTGTGTTGATCAGAGTTGAAGACAACACTGTTTCGATCAGAGAAGAAGACAACAGCAGCCTCAGTCTGCCACTGAGACAGACCCAACACAGCAGACGCTATCAAGGACATGTGAATACTTAATTCTTTACACATTTAATATCACTCTCCTTAGTTTTTAAGGTGTAGCCAGGGATTAAATTTAGATTTTATATGCACATGTGTAAGTGGTTTAAAATTCCTTTCTTTATAAATCTCGTTTAATATTAAAGTGAATTAATATATTTTTCAATATCAATTACTTGTTAAAGTTTTGTGCCTTTGTACAATCAGTGGGATCAGTTGCAAAGCATATATGCGAATGATAAAAGTAAATTGCACATTTGTCAAAGGAAATCAAACATGCGTCATGAAATATTTTGTAAAAGATATGTTCATTACATTTCAACATTTTCCGAATGTTCTTGTGCTTCTTTAAACCAAAAAAAAAGGAAAATACATTATTATTTTGGTTATTTATCGCAGAAAATGGTATAATTTTAATGGTCCGGCCCACTTGACATCTACCGAAGCCATATGTGGCCCACAATGTGAAATGAGTTTGACACCCCTGATTTAGATGGTACCGTCCAACAGCAGTCATTGATTATATCTTTGTAACCCGTTCAGCGTGCTTTGCTGACTTTGACAGAAATGTTGCAGAATGTTTGTTGGACACCATTTTGAAGCCACTCGACTTAAGATCTATGGCATGTGCTACTTCAGGGGTTGGACAGGGCCACTGCCCTCATCTTGTTTGCTTTCTGATGGGGCTATAGCCTCCCCCCCCCCACCCCGATGTGGTGCCATGCATGTTCTGTAGAAAACTGTGATGGGGATGACAAATAATTATTCCCATGGTAGATCAAACTAATATAAATAAATTCATTGGCACATGATCAGTAATTTGCGAAATGACAAAACTTGTAGCTTTAAAATGCATATCAAGCAACATTTTTGTAAAGTTTTGTATTTTCAAAGTCAATGCAAAATAAAATGGATGAAACCTTTGCATCACTGTGACTGCCAGTGGGTTTCACTGTTCCCTTTCTTTCAACATCAGGCCAAATATACATTACTCCAGTCATTTTGGAGCGATTGCCCCTGGGAGAGACACTCTATAAAGCCTAAAAGGAACAAGATCATGGGAAATCAGCGACCTCCCTGCTTTTTTAAATCTCAGGAGATAAGCAAAGTATGGAGGCAGGGCAACGATTTGCATCTATTGGATACATACAATGAGCTGTTACAGAGTGCCTTATCATAAAATCAGGCTGCTAATAGTTTGTTTTACCGTTGTCTTTATGACTGATAATTAATTCACAAGTTCTGTATTATAAAGATTATGTCCACCCCAAATTAGACAGAAGAAAAACAAAAAAATGACATTCTGGTTTACACAAATGAATCCATTTTGTTTACCATATAAGGCAACTTCAGACTCACCCAACACGTCCAGATCCACTTTGAAGTTGATGAAGTGTGTATGGATGTTCCCCAGGACATTTTCTGCCACCTGGTGGCCGTGTTTCAAACTGCCGTTCACCAGATAAGATGACGAGATGTATCCGGTGGCGTGCACCTTGATTTCGACAGATCCACTTTGGTAGAAAATGAAATCCCACATGTAATCATAATTTCCTATGGCAGTGATCGTCCGGAACACCAATGCGCTGTTCACCATCCCTCCATAACTGTTACTAAAAAAGTCAGAGAAGTGTCTCCTCAGAGGCTGCCCAAAATTGTGCTCAAATATACAGATTGAATTCCTGGCTCGCACGGATGATTTTACGTCGATGTAGCGGTATGTGTCAACATAGGTGGCTTCATGGGGGCAATCGGTGCCACGGACAAGTTCATGTGCGAAACGGCCTATTCCGATGCTGGAGTCCAAAAACTTGGTGATTATCATTCCGGGCGTCACTGACCCGTACACCGACATTGCTTCCTGGACGCTCAGCTCATACGCAATCCGCTCACCCTTAAAGCGCACGTCGAAGACTCGCATACCAGTGAGGGAACTCAAGCCAAAAGCAAAGCTCCAGTCCAGGTATAGGACGTGGTTACCGCTGACGCTGAAGCGTTTTCCTTCTGTGTAGTACTGCAGCGGGCTAAGCTGCAGAGGCTTGTTCTTTGGCTTCAGAGAACCATAATCAGGTGTCTCCTTGTAAATGATTTTTTGAACAGATCCGGCAGCATATTTCTCTTGAAGTTCTTTTACCGTGTCGAAATACTGACCGTTATACAGAAGTTTCTCCACTTTCCACTGGGATTCATTCGAGCTCATGTGATTGATGAGAACCTCGAAACCCACCGGGTGGATGTACATGCCGCTCATGTCCCTGAAGAAAGACACCCAGGTTTTTCTGTCTCCCGATTGCAGTCCGCGGGGCATTTGCTCGAACGGGTTTAGCTTCTTGTCGGCACCGAAGCTCTCTTTCATCAGCTCCGGCAGCTTGCCGAACAATTCTTTCTTCAAAAACTGGAACAATAATTCATATTCTCCAATGGTGACCGTGCGCGCGTTGAATGGCAGCTCCGTCTTGTACCTCTTCACGGTGACATCCTGGTGGTATTTGGGGTTCGGAAGAGGCCCTACTACGTACTCCTTAATAAGACCCTTGGATCCATCGAAGACCACCACGGTGGCTTCGCGCACTGGCTCGGAAGCGCCCCCGTCCAAGTAAGACAACACATCCACCTTTTTGGGCAGAGAAAGTTCAATTAGGAACAAAAAGTTTTCGGAGGGCTTGGAGAGCTGCCTCGTTGATATATCCAAGTCTTTCTGTTTGAGCATATACTGTTGGACCTGCAAGTACTCATCCCGAGTGAGATCAGCGAACACGCGGCTGCGCTCGTCGTGTTTGCCTCTCAGAGAATGCGTGCGCTGAGAGGAACATTTGGGTGCCCGGCTGGAATATATTCCAATCAGAATAACATTCAAGAGAAGAGAGACGAGTACAAAAAGAAAGAGAATCCATTTCACCACAGAATTCATCTTGTGGGCTCCGATTGCAGCAGAAAATGCGAAGGGAGCAAAGTTGAACGGTGAGAAGATTTTGTGTCCCTCCCCTCCTCCTCCGGACCCTGCCTCCTCCTCATCTTTACGTGGGGATCCGGTGGCACTGCTTGAGTTCCCATGCAGCACTCGAGGCAAAGGAAAAAGACGAGTAAATATGTGCTCTGAGAGTCTAAACACGTTTTTCTGATTAATCTTACTTTCGTGGAATAATAAAATAAAAATAAATGAGATTAATCCGTTCTACTCCCAAACAGGGGGGGGCATGCAGTGTAATATCCCCGCCCCAAAAAAAAACATTTTTATAAAGCTCAGTCCCATGACGATTCTGTTATATTAAAATGATTCCCTGTTTCAGATGCATATATGTCCATTAAGTACCCTCTTAAATACAGAACGTATGTTTTAGATGTGGTTATAATTTCTCAAATTAGTTCAACAGACAACAATGCAACGGAACAAGATCTCAAAGGAATTGAAAACAAGTGGTTCCTTAACTACTTTCAAAATAATCCTCTTCGACTGCAAAACAACATAAATCTAGTTATTAATTTTATTCAATGATTGAATTTGTATATTTTTAAGTATGGGGCCATTGTGCTGCTGCTGCTGTTGCTGCTGCCATAACTCTTGTTATTGCAGTTAAAAGAAAAAAAAGAGCTTGGTTTTTTTAGTTATTGTTTTATTTATCGTGGACAGTCGCTGATGCTGTAGTACACAAGCCGGACTGGTGTCCGGGTAGTGTGGGATCAATTCCCACTCAGTGACGGTGTGAATGTGGGTGTGAATGTTTGTCTGTCTCGATATGTGCCCTAGCGACTGGCGACCAGTTCAGCATATAATCTGCCTTCCACCCATAGTCAACTGGGACAGGCTCCAGCAACTCCCCGCGACCCTGTTCAGGATAAGCGGTATGGATGGCTGGATGGATGACTGGATGGATGGATGGATTTATCATATATCTAGCACGATTGTTCATGTGCTCCCCCATCCCACCATCCTATCCAATCCCATCCCACCAGTGCAATGATGTAAAAACTACAACAAGGATAATCATAAAAAAAAAACAACAATAAAATGCATTCAATGGCTTGATTTCTACAATGATTCAGAGGGTTTGATGGCCACTGTTGTTTCACTTATGAATGAAATACAGGGACATCCATGCACATGTCTTCAAGGCTCAGTATCTACCAGGCTTTGCCCTAATCCTATTCTCCCACATTGTGTTTGACCAGCTGCAGCAGCCCAACTCGGGAACGACCTCCAAGCGGCGTTGGGCGTGCCTTCGGGCTATGAACAGTTCCCGGTCTATAGCCGACAACTGGGTCTGCAGGTATCCGGGTCGCTGCGGCTTTAGGAGCTGCTTTGGGACCCAGTTGAAGGTTGCTCAACAGCAACCAGCTGCAGCAGTATGTCTCTTTCTTTCTCTCTCTCTCTCTCTCTCCCTCTCTCATATCTGGGGACTGACTGTATGGTGCCTTCCATACGCAGCCATCTTAAAAGCAATACAGAGGAAAGGAGTGATTAAGTGCTGACTGTTTAGACCATGTTCACTGTTTGGAACATACCGAAGGCCTGAGTTCTCTTCAATAACATTTACAAAAGAAGACGTCAGAGTTCTCTCTTCAATTATACACAGACTTTCGCTGTTCACAGACCGGTCTGTGTCCGTCACGGCCATCGGGGTACACTCTCTTCTTCTCGTCTTCTTTTCCCTTTGTCCTGTGCTATTCCTCATCCTGTCTCTAGAGATAGTACAGTAACAAAGCTTTCTTTTCCATGTCACTTTCCAAGTAAGCTTAAGTTTTGTGTCAAGAGTTACAATAAGATAATTGTCAATTTGAGTTTTGTGTTTTGCAAATTATCAAACTTTATATTGTCAACCAGCAACAGTTATTTGCCCAGTAAATTGATTTTATGTCTATTGTTGTCTTTTTTCTTTTTCTCTTCTGATTTTGTTGTTGATGTTGTTGTTGCTGTTGTACTTTATTTAGTGAATAATTGATAAGTTGAAATTTGTTGTTTCTGTGTTTGAGTCATCCATTTGGGTGTAGCCATAGTTTGATGGTGACAAATGGTTTGGGAGTAACGGGAGGCGATGAATAATCGCAGTGAATGCATTTACTGAAAAGTGAGGCGCACGCGCACGCGCACACACACACACACACACACACACACACACACACACACACACACACACACACACACACACACACAAGAATGTGACTTCAAGGCATGAAAAATGATCACACTGCACTTTTGTTAATCCTATTTATGTGATACAAACCCCAAACCCAATGAAATTGAGTTGTGTAATATTTAAAAAAAAAAGGAAAAAAGAACTTAAAGCCATTTTGCAAATCCTTTTCAACCTATATTCAATTCAATACACTACAAAGACAAGATATTTAATGGTCAACTGAAAACTTTTGTTTTTCTTCTTGCCGATATTCATCCATCCATTTCCCGATCCGCTCATCCCCACAAGGGTCGCGCGGCGTGTTGGAGCCTATCTGTCATCGGGCAGGAGACGGGGTACATCCTGAACAGCTCATCAGCAAGCTCTGTTGAAGACTGAAACGATCGAATCAGGTGTGTTGGCTTAGGGAGAGCTCAAAACCAGGCACGATATCGCTCTCGGTGAACCGTAGTTCCCAACCCCTGCACTGGAAAGTGCAGTGGCAATTGTGGCAGGGAGTCTCGTTTGAGCACAGAGGAAGAATAAATTCTCCTTCTGAGATAATAACAGCAGCTCAATGTGTGCATCTCCTATTCTTACCACAGTATTTCACCACATGTTAAAACATCAAGAAATATCGCATTGTCCCTGCAGCCACCAAGGCAGACCGGGCAACATATTCTGTAATCATTTACAGTTTGCAAAATATCTCAACTTCACTTGAATTGAGATTTATGGATGGATAGATAGATCGATAGCCAGCCAGCCAGCCAGCCAGCTAGCTCAATCGATCGATAGATTCAGCCAGGACAGCCAAAAGTTCCAGAAAACCACAGGAGATTTGAAACAACTCTAAAACACTTAAATTATTTGGTTCACTTGTGAGCTGGAACTTTGGGAGTAAGGCAGGGTACACCCTGAACAGGTCGTCATCCAATCCCAGGCACATACAAACAAGCATTCCATTCATTGTCCCATTTAATATTTTAGGATTATTCAAAGATTCTATTCATTTCACATGAATGTGAAATAAATAGAGGAACCCCACACAAGGATGGGAAGAATATGTAAACCAGGGGTGTCCAAACTTTTTTGTTTGAGGGCACATAAAAAAAATGTAAGGATGAAAGGGCCACTTTCAAACTCTTCAACTTTTTGAAACACGCTGAAGTACCTGTAAGTCAACAAAACAATTACCGGTATACAGTATATTGTTTGAATTGTCTAGTTTATTTCATCAGTTTTCGGTGAAAGGTCTTAAGCAAATATTTGAGTATTTTCGAAGTTTTTGGATTGGCAAACAGACGTCTCTCCCACAAAGTAAATCCCACTCTGCACTTAACAGCAGCCAAATCCCATCTTCACATTCAGAACCAAAAAACGAACGAAGTAAAGTGACCATTTTTCAAACAGCTACTTCAGCATTATTAATGTGATGTCTTGATAAATCAGCAATACAGCACAAAGTGGAAAACACAATTTTTGCCTCTAAAATTGAATTATCTATATTCACTGTAGTGTTTTGAAGATAAATTATTATTCTTTTAATCAAACAAGGTTTATTTGTATCTTCTTACATTGAAAAAAATTCTACAGTATTTAAAAAATTTATTAATAGTGATGGCATCTATTTTTCCAACAAACTCCCTTCTCACGATTCCTGCCTTCACCTTTTTTAAGTATGGCCTGTGTTAGTTGTCATTTTAATTTTTTTTTTGGGAGGAGGCTTGTTTGGGTCATGCCACAAATGGCCCCCGCGCTGTAGTTTGGAAACCATTGATGGAACCCATACACAGGAAGACCAGATCACACATTTGAAACCTCATTCTCAGGATTGTGGGGAGGAGCTGTTTACTCGCTCACCGAGCATTCATTCATTCATACATCTTCCGAACCGCTTCATCCTCATTAGGGTCGCGGGGGGTGCTGGAGCCTATCCCAGCTGTCTTCGGGCAGTAGGCAGGGGACACCCTGAATTGGTTGCCAGCCAATCGCAGGGCACACAGAGACAAACAACCATGCACGCCCGCACTCACACCTGGGGACAATTTAGAGTGTTCAATCAGCCTGCCATGCATGTTTTTGGAATGTGGGAGGAAACCGGAGCACCCGGAGAAAACCCACGCAGGCCCGGGGAGAACATGCAAACTCCACACAGGGAGGCCGGAGCTGGAATCGAACCCGGTACCTCTGCACTGTGAAGTCGACGTGCTAACCACTGGACTACCGGGCCGCCCGCTCACCTATTATCACAGTCAAAAATGTCATAAAATGGATGATAGGAAGGTAGTAATTGTTATTTTTATAGGCTGGGAAGCGGC
>CAAKHF010017413.1:23263-36407 GCA_901007745.1 Hippocampus kuda | reverse complement strand
AAAAAAACGGGGGGGGGGGGGGGGGGGGGAAGGTTCACATACATCTGAGCAACTGACTGACATCAGCAATGTCCTCTTCGCTAATCGTAGTAAATATGAGCAGACAAAGCTCAAAGTGATGAAACCTAATTTCCAGGATGCCAATATCACTGCTGCGTGTTGTGGCAACACAGAAGTCACAATGTGGACTGGGCCAGGAGGAAAATGTGTGTAAAAGATGGAGAATGTCTGAAGTTTTGGGTCATTTCTCACACACACACACACACACACACACACACACACAAAAATAACACCTGCACCCTCTCGGCACATTTTGTTGTTTGTGTTGCTGCTTGATAACGCAAAATCGATGGATATCCAATGACTTGATAAATCGATGCGATAGTCAATTGAGTCTGAAAAATATTCGTCGTTTTTTCTAATCGACAAACAAGATATGCCTTCATATAAGTCCAGAGAGTTTCCAGCAAGGTTGCAAACCATTAGTAACGTTCAAGAAAGCGGAAAGCAGATTTCTCTCCGCTGTCAGAAATAACGTGACAGGAAAAGTACGCAGAAGGAAAGGAACAACTCATGCTTCGAAAACAAACACGTCCGATTTGTCCAGCATTGAGTCGCTAACAGAACAGGTTGATTGTGTGACTTGTGAGAGAACGAACAAGATGAGTTGTGCGAATAAATGCTATTGTAGAGTTTTTTGGGAGGCAGAAAAAAAATGGAATATTCTCCAATGTTCATGTCGGCAACCTGACTGTAACCCAATAGAGAATGCTCTTCAAGTGACGACAGCAAATGTAGAAGTGAAAGTGACTTGGCAAAGCATCTCCGGGGAGGTGAAAAGCATTCATGCAAGTCGACCAGCTATTTTTCTTCCCCATTGCTCTTGCCAGAGCTGCACTCGGACAACGTGAACACGATGGCATTCACAACCCCATAATGTCGTACGTCCTTGACATTGTATTGTTCCTTCTATTTAGTCCTCCAACCTCTTCCACAGGAGACTTTACAATGACGTGCGATAAACTGCTTGCATAGTTTTTCCTCATCAATATAACTGAAGGACCAGTGCTGCCATCAAGCTGCAGACCCCAAACTACAGAATACCGCAATGTCGCGTACCGCATATAACTGACCCGTGACCACTGTCCCAATACTTTCTCAAAATCATTGGCAGTGACTCAAATGCTCCAAAATGTATTCTCAAATCCTAATATTGGTCATTTTGACAGATCAATGACCATACATCCCACTAATTCCAATTCTACAGTGATGGCCGTAAATACAATGCAATTTCTTTTTCAAAAATGAGTGTGGCTTTACCGTAACCCGTAGACATCTGTCATATATTTGTGGCTCTTTTAGCCGTCAAGGGGCCTTAATCTTATATCAACCCTCATTTGAAAAACCCGGGGGAGTGTGTCGCTCCAGGATTGTTAGAATTAAGCACCAGTCAAGTGACACTGGCTACTACCGCTATGTCGACACATTATGTTTTTTGATGCAGACTGTTGCCGTATGTCTTCCACACATCTACATTTCATTTCGAGGAAAATGATACAGACAGCACTGGAGTGACTGATTACGCGTCATCTATCGCGATCGATCAACGGAATAATTACACTGAAAGTACAGACTTTGTTTGCATGATGGATTGATGCCGTTCTTGATTAACTTTAAGAAATTGGGATATGTATCGGCACTCCGCGTGCATTCATTCATCCGAAGTTGAGCACGCTGCTCACCAAATTTGTTTCTGTCCCCATTCGTCTCAACGCCCTTGTCGACTTTTCGGTGAACTCTCGCCGTTGGGCCATTTTAAAGGATACATGAGGAATTTCAAACTGGTTTCACCTCCTGATACCCCATTTTATTACTGCGCTTCCTGCAGAATTCAGGAATGAATCAAGCATGATTCAAATGTTTTTCTCTCTTCAGAAATATATCATTCGACATCCTAACCAGGAAAAAAAAAAATTGCTTTACTGTCTTTCCAGTACCAGCCTGAATTTTTTTTTTCGAGAGCTTCTCCATACTGTAATAATATTTAGGACAGAAAAAAAATATCATTTCAGTCTTCAAATAACCTAAGGCGCATGTTTATTGTGAGCCGCTGCGAAATTATTTGAGCATATGCTTTGAATTTGAATGTATTGAGCGGTTTGTTTGTCAATGCCTTTAGGCGTTGTGCTTTCGGTTGTGTGAAGCACATTGAGTTGGCTTGTGTATGAAACGTGCTATATAAATTCACCTACCCCGCCTTGCCTACAGTACTAGGCAGTAATTCTGACTTTCTCATGGTATTTTTTTCCGCACTTTGAAAATCGCTGCAAAAAAAAACGTCATTTGGATCATTAATAACCAGTGCTGTTAATTTATTTGACCTTACATTGGAGAATGGGCTATAAAATGTGTTCATTGCTGTGTTTTTAAAACGCCGAAGTATGTGTTGTCAACACATGGATCCGCTTTTCCTGCTACAAGACTATTTCTTCATCGACCAAGCATCCAACACAAAGTACTGTTCACGAAGCCCTTCATTTTAATATCTCAGCGCCAAGTTATGTCTCTGGGGTTATCCGATATCAAGCACTCTATTACTGTGTTTCTCTGAACAGTTCTGCTGATTGCTCGTGTGTCATCGTGTGCCCGTCCGTCTCCGCGGGGCCGATCTTGCCTGAAAGGAAATGATGAGCAAAGCTGGCAAAACTTCACAACAACCAAGTGTCCGTTGAAAAAATAAATAAATAAAAATGGATTCCACAGGTCACTTTGTGTTTAATTTGGTTTTTGGAAAGCGAGCGTACAGCTTTGAGGGGGACGCGGACATGCTTTGAAATACAAGCCCGGTACACCGAAGCATTGCTGTGTGTTTTGCTAGTCATACAAATGCACAGTGCATGACCTAAAAAAAAAACACACACACACACACACACAGACATCTGATGTACTAAAATCACAACATCACTCCATCAGAACTAAGACCAACTCGTATTAATCTTGCAAACTTTCACACATACAAAACACGTGGCCACTGAAGTTGACTCGACAACATTAGCGCAACAACTGCTCCACTTATACAGGTATATCTTTTTGGTGAATATTCACAGAATGTAGATCCACTCCCAAATTGAGACTGGCCACAGCTTGGCCTCTCACGCTGATGTTGTTCAATCCATCCATCCATTTTCCGATCCGCTTTATCCTCACAAGGGTCGCAGGGGGTGCTGGAGCCTATACCAGCCATCTTCGGGCAGTAGGCGGGGGACACCCTGAACGGGTTGCCAGCCAATCGCAGGGCACGCATAGAGACAAACACCCATCCACGCTCACACTCACACCTAGGGACAATTTCGAGTGTTCAATCAGCCTGCCATGCATGTTTTTTGGAATGTGGGAGGAAACCGGAGTACCCGGAGAAAACCCACGCAGGCCCGCGGAGAACATGAAAACTCCACACAGGGAGGCCGTAGCCGGGATTGAACCCATGGCCTCTGCACTGTGAGGTTGACGTGCTAACCACTGGACCACCGGGCCACCTTGTTGTTCAATCAACACTCAAAAAAAAAAAAAAAAAAAAACTCTGTTATGCTTACAGAAGCTTTTCCCAAATGTCGTGAATTCAAAACCCTTTCATTATAAATAATCATTATTCCATTCAATTCTCATTCAGTCTTACTTTTCACTCCTAGGGGGACGAATGCAGCTCCGTTCATCCTTTGCGTATGATGTAAATGACCAGCAGGCGTCGGTGTACTGAGGTAAGTCTTATGTGAAGCTGAGAGTAATAAGATTCAAATCGCAATCGAACCCAAAGCAACTGTTTGCATCAATTCCTGTTGCGATTATATTCGTAGTTCATTGACGGAAGCTTTGTTTGTGTTGGGAGGATCCGATTATTCCTTTTGGTTGTTGGTGTGTAACATTCTGTTGAGCTTGTGGGAAATCTTTCACATTGTATGCAGAAACACTATCAAAAGTCCTATTCCCAAAAGGCACATTTATTTTCAATAGATGTCATGAAGCAAGGATTTGTCTATTCTACTTAAAAACAAAACAAAATAAAACGGCCTCAAAATGTGTATTGACCCCCCCCCCCCCAAAAAATTTTTTGATATTCTATTTAACCCTTTCAGGGACAGCAGTTACTACAGTAGACAGCATGTCAGGTTATCATTTACAGGTATCATTATTTGTGCATGAAAGGGTTAACAACCCAGATTATTTTCTCGTTCAGTTTGAAATTGGCAAAGAACAAGAATTGTAACCAGTCTTAATCCCACTCCCATTGCTGCCTTTAATTATTATTTTTTTTTAATATAATGATATACACCGCATATTTACTGTGTCTTATTTCCCGTGTCTGCCCACCATACCGCAATGTGGAATTAATTTTTTAGCAAATCTTTTCTCTTGTAAAAGAACAGTTTTAGCAGATGGGTTTGGTTTTAAATGGCAAGAATGAAGGTCGCCTGCAACGTTTCTCGCAGCCGCGTAGCAGTAGCTTGCGCACCCATTCAAAATGATTACATTTGTAATACTTTTCTGTCTGTTTCATATGAGCGGGCCCCCAAACTCCCCAAAAGCGAAACTAACCCACTTTTTAGTCACTGTGCACACAATCCTGACATTGGATTTCGATGAAAGGTGCTTCTCAATCCCAAACAAGGATCAATGCAGTGAGGGTGCTTCGTCACTGAGGCCTGTCAACGATTGTGGCCATGCAGAAGATTGTTTAAAAAAAAAAAGGCGTTATTATCATGTATACATTATCCTACTTAACATTTCACGTTTATTGAACATTTCTAATATAGTGGATCTTCATTTGTAATGATGACATTTCTAATAAATGTATTGTTCAGTTCAAATTGGCCAGCGCGTTTGGTTCCACTCTATAATTATACTTGATATATCTTTTAAACATACTTTCAACGACCGTCTTATTTGGCCTTTGGGATATAAACGTTGCTCTCAGAGCGGAAATATAATATGCGCGGGTTCAAGCGAGAGTCACCTTCTTGCTTTAAATGGACATTTAAAAATGTGCCGCCGCTGTGGCCTTTTAAACTCGCACATATTCGACCGAAGGGATACAAGATGTTACCCTCAACTAGATAGAAATAAGGGAATCGCACACAAGCGAGACAATTGGTTATGGGAGTAACTTTCGTAAGTTCTTGTCAACTCTTGGTAAATGGGCTGCCACTTCTAGTGCGCTTTTCTACCTCGGGTACTCAAAGCACTTTACACTCATTCACATACGCCGCTTCAGGAGCAACTGGGGGTTCAGTGTCTTCGACATTGTTTGCAATGGCTGGGGATCAAACCACCAACCTCTGGGGTGGGGAAACGGCCCCTCGACCACTGAGCCATGCCGCCCCCAATTGCAAATGTATTAAATATTCAGAGTGGGGTTTGTGCGTCATTCAGAAATGCGGAATTTGAAATCATGAGGAAGTTAATAAAGACATGATCCTGTATATTGCAATTGGTAATTTTAACCCCTTTCAGGGACAGCCGTTACTACAGTGGACAGTTTACCATGTTATCAGGTTCCAAACACATACACACACACACACACACACACACACACACACACACACACACACACACACACACACACACACACACACACACACACATCATAAAAGTAAATGTCTCTTGATATGTTGTGTGGAAATTAACACCCATTTGCAACACGTTATCAGTGGCCAGGTTCCTTGGCACTGGGACACATTAAGCGTAAATGAAGTGCTAACGTGTGATGTAGCAGCTGTGGACTAAGTGGGGGTTGGCTGTTTGGGTTTGAGCTGCACGTGTGCAAAGTGACACTGGTAATGTGTCACTTTCAGAAAAAGGACACCAGACCATATCAGTGACTGCTTGCCCACAAGGTTGAGATAATTCACATTAGCTGCATCGGTCGTCTCAGACATGCAAGGAGATACAGAAACGGTTCATACTGGCAAGGTGTTGCAATACAAATACAATCTATTTTTTATTTTTTGCAAGTTTAATTTCTCCATTGTTAGCGCTCGTTATTGTCTGAATGCTGAGTCAAGCATTCACAAGCAAGTCATGGTTGGCAAAAAAAAAAAAAAAAAAGATGTTTCTTATTTTTTGGACTTGTTTCAAAACGTGCAATCGCATTGCCATTTCTCAGCGGATTCCAACTCAATCAAAGCAGTAAACTTTGGAAATTTTTAATTGATATTCTTTTGTTTTACGGCTCGCTGTTTCTTCGGTCTGACATTCATACAGTGTGGCACGGCTCTTGGACCGTTTGAGTTTTTCTCACCGAGCGCTACCGCAATCTGCATGCAGCCGTTGCCGACTTGAAACTCAAGCCTGATCATCTAAACGGGGAGAGACAGTTTGCTAAACTTCCCGCGAGCTTGTCTTTCAGGTAGCCTACGGGTCTCATATCACCTGGAAATAGAGCACTTTGCTTCGGTTAACAGCGTTAGTGTTAAGCAGGAGACGAAGAGAATTAGATAACAGATTTTAGAGGGGTTAAAAAAAAAAAGGAGAGACCAGGGAGGCAAGCAAGGCATGCATGAGAGTGTGTAACTGAGTTTGGGGTGGATTAGGCCTGCTTGGCTCGGGATGGATACGGGAAAGGCAAAGGGGACGGGGGACTCGGTCGTGGGGGAGAGATGAGGCAAAGCATGCCACGTTAGATGGGTAACGGTTAAGAGATCTGCAGGGGATCAATCGGGAGTAGGAGAGCGAGGGAAGGAGCTGCAGGGTAGTGAGGGACAATCCAAAGAGCTTAGTTAAGGAGCTTAGTCGAGGTAGGTTAGCTCTGCAGATGGGCCGCATCAAGACACAAGGCAAAAAGGGGCCCAGAGTCAAATCCATCGACTGCAACATTCATATTCCTTCCATCTCCACCCTCCCTTTCAGTGCTCCATCCCTCAGAATCTCTCCGCTTTGGTGTCTTTCATTCCCCTCGTCTAGGCATTTTCCAGACAGACTCCATGCTTGTCCAATCTCACACCGTATTGCCCTCGGATGGGCTCAGGAGCGCGGTCAAAGTGCAAAGGCGCAGTTGACAGAAGATACTCAAACAGCACTTTGGGAAACAAGCGCCTCTTATCCCCCGCCCTTGATGTGTTTTTTTTTTCTTTTTTGTTTCTTACTTGAAATGATGGGTTGAAGACGTAAACATGAAAACCCGCATGCTGTTTTGATGTTTACGAGAGGTGGTGGTGGTGGGCTGAGGGAGATGGAAGTTATGGATGTGAATTCGAACAAAAACTGGAGACACTGCAGTCAGCCCTCAAATCCCCCTTGATCAATGTCTGTTTGGAAGCAAATTCACTTCTTTTTACTCTACTGTGCTATATTTTCCATTCATCATCGCTGCGCTGCATCGTAAACACGCACCCCTGACCGGTAGTTACATGGAATTGCATTAAATGGCTTGACATCTGTCCTCTTCTCGGATGCTCAGACCGCCTGGCAACAGACTACTTGCTTTCTAGCACAAAAAAAAACAAAACATGCTAAGAGGCAACAGACAGAAGTCTGTGCAAACCATTCTAGCGCTGTCGAATTAAATTGTGAAGGGAGACACATAATGAGATGGTAATGGAAGAACAGAAAGGTTTTTACTCCTCAAGCAAATCTTGGAGTTGGTGCTAAAACGACTTTTGTGCAATATGGATCTATAACAATTGCATCAAGAAAGGGAGGGGGAAAAAAACAGAAGCGACAAAAGGCTCTCGGGCCAAATTGGGAGGATGACTTGAAGGACGAATCTTCGCCACCTCCTCCTCCTCCTCCTCCTTCCGGACCGGCCTCACACAAGACAAAATAGTGAGCGAAGAGACGCTTGCTTCCAAGTGCTGCTCTGCTTATGCTCCTAGCCGCTAAAACCTAAGAGGCATTCTCTTGAAGGATGCTGTCACCTTCATGCCAACTCCAGAGGTCCTCCCTAATCCTTCTCTGCAGGCGGCACACTAAATTTGAAAAGGACCATTAAATGATTATTTTTAGAAGGGGCTTGCCCCTTGTCACCACTAAAACCCTGCCCACCCAAAATCCCTGCTCAGGGTAGCAGTGGCGCCAGCTCGGTGCAAAAATGTTTGGGGTTTTTTTCCACAGCTAGAGAGCGAGGACTCACATGGTATCCCTATGGAGCAGCATAGTGGGGAATAGAAAGTACAACAAAACATTATACAAACACACACACACACACACACACACACACACACACACACTTGTGCATGCTAGCACCCATTCATCGAAACACACCAGCATCTGGACACTCATGTTATCCCAATACTGAAACCAAATGACATGCACTGCTTCATGGGAGGTGTCCGAGTGTTTTTGTGTGTGGGAGCAAACCAGTCACTGCTTTTGTTTGAGAATCTGGCCTTCTTTAGTCGTCATATATTGAAATCTCGTCCTGACCCGGGCACACAAAGTTTACATGACAACGGCCTAGTAAAAACGAAATTAGGTTTTCATCAGAAAAGGTTTTTATGTTGCCCAATCACACCGACTGGCACAAATGTTGTAATGTGCATGCCAGGCCAGTAGTTGGCGATGATGTTTTTGTAAAGACCCAAACACACCAACTGCTTGTGTTTGTCACTGCAATAGACAAAACTGCAATACCGTTATAGTGTATTGCAGTGTATGAAAGGTATCAGATTCTGACCATATTGCAATTACAACTCTGATTTTATTGTTAGACATTTTTGGAGGAATAGCAACTTTTTTTTTCCCCCATTGTATGAGCTCCGTAGGTACATTAGTAAACAGTTAAACAAAACTAATTAAATGTTTCTAAATGAAAACAAAACGTAGTAGAAGAGTAAAAGTACATCTTGAAAAACGAGGAACCACTTCTCTGCTCTTCTCTGCCTTGTGAAGAAATGTCAGAGCGGAAAATGAACTGATGGTAGCCATGCTAGTTATAGCTCGCTAGCACGTTTATAGCATTTATTTCACCATGGAGATGCGCTTGCTCGCATAGTTGGTTTCTAATGTTCATTTCAAGACAGTGTGAGTCATATGTTAACGTTACCGTGAATTTGTCAAAGTGTGATGGCTAGCAGTCTTGTAAATGTAATATTGTATTGAAAGCATTTGACTCTCTCTTCTACCAAGCTGGGTCACCCGAAAAAAATTCCCAAAATAGCTCACTTTTTGGTTTATCATGTACTCTCCAACCTTTTCGAAACTGATACAGTTCCTGGTTCGTCATTGTTTTCCAAATTAAAGGATGATTTTTCATGAAGAAAAACAGCAATCCAAAAATAATGACTGTTTATAGGCTGAAATCAAGATAATTTCGACCATTTCAAGGTGAACAATGGCTCTAAATCAGTGGTTCTTAACCTTCTTAGAGGCACCGAACCCAACCAGTTCATATATGCACTTTCACCGAACCCTTCCTTGATGAATTTTTTTTTTTTTACAAATTCAAGATATTAAAAAAGAAATGCAATTATTAAAAACAGAACAAAGTAAATAAAATTTCAAGGACTAAATATACTTTTTTTTAAATTGAATTACTATTTCAATCCTATCACTCAGTCTCTCAGATGTACTATCACTACAGTCACACGTTGACTACAAAGCAAACTAAATTTCCCACAGCACTGATTGGGCAAGCAATGTAATGTGATCATCTGCAGCCAGTGATGGCCAAGAGGGCGTGTCATAACTAATTGACATGTTGAATCGGGCAAGTTAAGAACCACTGCTCTAAATGGTTACTTGATTTAATTTTGGCACCTCGACTGCACTTTGAGACCAGTTTTCAAATGGTTGCGTTTTCAGACTCCTTAACACCGTTGTCATGTAAACAAATCGCCAAAGAACACCATTTGGACCTATTTCCTGATTATAAATGGGCTCTTGTGGAAACCGCCCCTTTGTTTTATTCGGCCGCACCTTGGACTGAGGTATTTCTTTGACAATACCCCATCTCAAACTTGAGCTGAACTGCGGTGTCAGTAACCTCCTCGCTCTCAGATGAGCTCAAACATATTGCGATCTTTCCATTGCGAGGTTCCCAATTGAGATTTTAAACCCACTATCAAGCATTCACAGGTTTTGAGGATCTCGGGTTCGGCGTGCGCGGGGAGGTGGTTAGTGAGCGGTGTGAACGCGGTGCGATAGTTAAAAGGAGAGGCAGGGGAAGGGGCGCGGGGGGGGGGGGGGGGGGGGGGGGGGGGGGGGGGGGGGGAGGGAGGAGGCGGAAGCAGGCAAGGTGGGCTGCGGGAGTTCACCAAGCATCAAAAACTGGGACATGGCTGAAGAAAGTGATAGCAAGCCTTGGTCTTAAGTGATCCTGAACTTTTTCAGTGCGGCGCAGTATCGCACAGTTCTGACAAGACCTGCTGCGATGGAGCTCTCAACCCCTCCTACCCTACCGACTCCCCTTCCTCCAACTCTGCAAAGATGACTTCAAAACATCAAAGCTGGCATTAACGGCTCATTTTCCCCGACGTAAATGCCAAACGAGGAAGGAAAGAAAAGCTTTTCCTTCCTCCCTGCCTTTTTCGTTTCAGGAATGTAGCTTCCCCCCACCTCCACCCCCCTTGAGACAGTTGTGCAGTTTGGGGCAGAAAACGTGTTAGGGGACCCAAGGGGGGGGCTGCTCTGCATTACCAAAACAAATCAGTCAGCAAACAAACAATTAGACACTCATGAATTATGGACAAGCTATATAGCGAGAAACACAAGGCGTGGGGACTTGTGCGGCGATTGCTCAGCTCATGAATCACGTGTGTGCGTGTTGTGTGTCGATATTTTAAAACAGGCAGTGTTGTGAGCGAACTGCTTGTGCCTGCACCTTCCTATCCATGTGCTAAACGTAACAATCCCGCACTTTCCGTGGATCCAAGTGCAAATTAGTGACGGGAAAAAAAAACGAGGTAACGCTGAAAGGTGCAGGACACTGCAGGGCTAGTGAAGGAAGGAAGGAAGGTGTTTGGTCATCCACAACGTGTTTCAACTTGACCCCCCCGGCATGATCCGATCATCATAAGCATGTGTTTACCTCTCGCAGACGCGCACGGTCCATGCAGCAATGATCCAGGACGATATACTGAACACCAGCAGAACAGTTCCCGGGCAGATGGTCATGAGCGTTTTCATGACAAAGCGTGTGTTGAAGTTGATCTTGTTGAGGGCGCCGATACTGCGAGACGACGCGTCGGTGAACAGCTTGCTGTGAAGTAGCATGACCCTGCCAATCAGGTAGAGTCTCAGGAACATGGGGATGGAGAGGATGATGTCCACGTCGGCATCCGCCACGGATGGCGTGTACGTAAAAGCCAGCCGGGCCTTCCAGGTGAAGACGTACTGGCCGGGGATGGGATGGATGGCACACACCAGCAGCTCCAGCACGATGAAGAAGATTCGCTCGTAGGTCATGGCTATCCTCCAGTCATCTGCACCGTTGTCGACCATAAACAGCTGAGAACAATCAGAGCACAAGACCCGCTTGAGGCTTTGTGCCAAGAACACTGCCTGGCTGAGGAGAAGTTATTAACCCATTCACTCCCAAAGACGTTTTTAAACGTCTTTTCAAACTTGGTCTAGAATCAGCTGGTACTGAATGAGTTAACAATGGCCACCAAAATTTACATGCAAGTCTCGACTCATGTCCTCATAAATCTCAGAAAATATCAAAACGACACTGCCTCGATATTTTGGAGTTGATAGAGATAAGCGTTTTTCTCATTCGGCGAAGTTCACCACAGGAGCGTAAGCTTTACGCCAGCTTTCCAAAGACGTCAACTGCTTTACTCACCGCCTGTGGCTCTTAGCACTTGTGTAAATGAATTAGACGTTGTTTATCAATGAAGCTCATTTGCATAGAGGCGGGCAATTTCTTCCGCCTATGATAAATCTATGCGTTTTACCTCATTTAAATATGTCCAAAGAACACCAGAGAACTGAGACACAATCTGCTTGGCAGCGCAGTTAGAGAAGCATTTCACCCTCTGTATATGCTTTGTCAATCAGATGCTGTTTGCTCGATTTTTAGCGATGAGCGACACAAATCTAAATTTGCCATTTGTTCATGACTGAGCGCAAAGGACACGGTATCACCGTGCCAGTCGCAGGACTCAAACTAAGGGACCCTGTCAAAAATCACATCCTAAACCAGGTCTGTCCAAATCCCGTCCTCGAGGTTTGCTTTCCCGCATGTTTTAGATGTTTCCCTCCTCGAAGACACTTGATTCAAATGATAAGGATTCTTCTCAGGCCTCGGCAGAGGTTGTTGATGAGCTGAGGGAAACATCTAAAACATGCAGGATAGCGGCCCTCGGGGTCCGGATTTGGACACCCCGCTTCGAAATCATTCTCCCGTTGCTGCGTATCTGTTTGGGAAATTCCAGTTAGCACAACTTCAAACCATATCGCCATATTATCATCGTACGTATGTCATCACAAGGAAATACGGTGTTTTTAACCATCATAATAATTCAGACTCACCTGGATTTCCCGTGCATGGTACATTATTATAAGACCAAGCAGTATAACAGTGGAAAGGCTGATAAGGCATTTCAGTGCAAATGAATATGAAGATTCCTACAATGAGAGAAAGAGAAACAACACAATTACTCATAGACACGGCGCACCAAATGAATAAAACGCTGCCGAACAACCTTTTGTTGTACTCCACACTAAGTGTCATGCATCACCTTGCAAAAGATAATCTGAGGCTTCGAAATAGATCTCTAGTTATTCTGTTGCATGTTGCTGCTTGGCGACAGAGCCACGCGTGGCGGTTGACCAAATGACAAATTCAAAAGCCGAGCATATTTCGTGTTGAATCTCGGTCCCCTATAGATTTAAAAAAAAAAAAAAATGTGGGAAATGGAGATAAATGGCTCCATTACTGGATTAGACAAGGGGAATAAATGTCCTTATAGAACACACGGAGTGAACAATACACAGTTACAAGCCTACACGCATGTACTACACACACTGCTGATTAGCTTAAAAGTCTAAGTGACGCCAAATAATGGGGGTTTACACACAAACGCCGCGGACAGAATGTCGCCAAACAATGAAGCTGCAGGTGGAGGTGCAGCCGATATTATGCATGGGCGCCGTTCGCCACCATCTGAACTAGCAATTAATCAAAGCACAGCACTAACTGTGGGGGGGG
>CAAKHF010017413.1:12682-23243 GCA_901007745.1 Hippocampus kuda | reverse complement strand
TAACTGTGGGGGGGGCTTTCCATTTAATGGCAGGTGCAGAAAAGGCAAGGCTAGCATTAGCAATGCCCCACCACGGAGAGCGTCACTGGTGATAAATAGACCAGCTGGATGCCAGAGCTGCAGTGTGTGTGTGCGTGTGTGCGTGTGTGTGTGTGTGTGTGTGTGTGTGTGTGTGTGTGTGTGTGTGTGTGTGTGTGTGTGTGTGTGTGAGAGAGAGTGGGCACATTAGGGCCATAGATCTAGCAAATGAGAGAGTGCAGTCCACACCATTTGATAAATCTCTAACCAGCTGCCCAGCTACGACGGGACAGTGATCGCGCGGATGTTATTACAATGAGGACACCGACAGACAAGGAATGACAAAAACAACAAGTGGAAAAATGTCGTTCGGAATTGTTCAGAGCAAACGACGGCGAGCGTGTGCCGCTCATTATCCCCGCTCTGTCCTTCTGTGGTCTTGATTACAAAATGTATTTCTAGCTATCAACTATATTGCTTTGCCCTTCAGGTCGCCAACACGTTCTCAAGACGTACAAACGTCTCAAATTGTTTTAAGAAGTCCCTGGTGGAATAACATTGAGTAAACCAATTAATCCACCTGCCAGAGGTTCAAGGAGTTTTCGTTCCCAGTGCTCGCTACCTCTTAATGGCTTTCTCCATGTCAGGTTTGGAGCAAACTTTGTCTGGGCCTTAAGCATTTCCTGATGTGATGTCGGCGGAAAATAGACCGTCCGCAACACATGCTACAGTAACTGCCTGGTGTGGGATTGGTGCGGGATGTTTCCATTTTCAATTCACTGACTGCTTGCTGTGACATGTTGAAATAACCCAGCTCCCCCTCTTTTTTTTTTTTTTAACCCCAAAAAAAAAATCCCAAATCGAGGGCCGGTGTAGATTATCCAGAGGTTTTAGTCAACGAAACATTTTCACATTGCACTTTTACATGTGTTGTAAAAAAAAAAAAATTGGCTCACTGACGTAACGCAATCTGCTTCACATACTGTAATTAAAAGTACATTTCAGAACAGTTGCAAACAGAGGTGAAGAGATTTCAAAGAAAAGAAATTAAAAACCAGCTTCGTGAAAGAGCGTCCAGTACAAGATTTTTCGAAAAACATTTACACTTCAGTGGTATTTTTTTTCATCTTTATTCATTTATATAATCCACTCTGATGATAAAGGATACCAGCAAATTGAGGGAACATATTATAGAGGGGAAAAGAAAAACAGCTTTTTTTTTAAGGGTGATTTTGGGGAGGCGTGTTATTCACAGAATTTTGTTTTACGGTAATTTAAATCACACTCCTGATGAGCATAATGATGCTCAGACACGCTGCCATATTTTTAATCAGTCTAATTGAGACAACAGTATTTATTACTGTCTACCATTCTGTGATTGGTCCAAACCAAGGATATTTTGAACAGAAAATAAGTAAACTTATATTTATTAGGTTACATTTGTACATCCTTTTATATCTGAAGTTAGCAGAGAAACATTTTTTAATCTGTCCACATCTGAACTACAGCTTTTACGCACTCTTTGACTGCCTATTTCTCATATGTACATATTTTTTTCGTTTGTTTGCTTGTTTCAGTCGCAAATCACCTGAAATAATGGCAGACGTATAATTAACCTTTTGGGGGACAGCGGTTAGTACAATGGACAGCTTATCATGTTATCAGGTTACAGCGTGCATGGAAGGGTTAGCTCTAAATTTGTCATAAACTGCTGCGGGAAAGTATGACATGTCATGAGAGACAATTAGCGCTGGATTCTCCGCATGTTCTCCGCAGACTTGACGGTAATACATTTTGCGATGGAGAATGTTTATGCCGCAAAACTCCTGATAGTCGATGAGATGAAAGATGACAATTCCAAATGAAATGTTGCGTAATGTTGTCCAATCCTTGGGCAGGGTTGTCAGCCGTCTTTAGAAAATGGTGGAAACCGGTTGTCACGGTTGCGAAAATGGGTATGTATGGGTAGAATAGACCCGAATTTTTTTCTTGTATGCCATGAATGAATTTATTTTGGGGATAATCTGGATTAGGGTTACTCTGACACTAATATTACCCTTGACTTGGCTTTACCCATCTGAAGTGTCAAGTTTATACTGTAGTTTATCAATGTTGGCCATTCTCTTGAGCTCACTGCTTATTGCGTTTTCCCTCTTCCTCCCATCCATTCCCCAGCCCTGAGAGAATGTTGGCTTGAGAACGAAGCATCAATGGCACATGTATTAAAACAAATTATGGAGAAGTAGCTAAAAGGCCTTAAGAGCAATCCAAATTTTCAAAACTGTTTTTATTCGTCCCACTGCATTTGATTTGCTTGTGCGGCTTTTGTGATCATCTTCATCAATGGGAATATGCCGATGTTCATATGTTCTTCTCAGCATAGCAACTCGCAATGTAACTGTCAAGAAGAGCCATGACAACTTACGATGCTCGGATTCATGCGTCACACGTGCCCAACATACCTTAGTGTAAACCCCCCACGATAGTTCCGTCTCCGTCACCATGACGACGATCCCAAACATTCCAAAGATGAGCGCGTAGTCGCTCAGCCGCTTCCGCTTCTCAAACAGTGCCCTCCGGTGGCCGAGCTTGTAGCCGATGTCCCGGTTTTTCTTTTGAGGCGCCCTGCCTCTGCTGCGCCCGCTGCCCTCCCTGACCAAGCTCTCGTTAGACGCCTTGCTGGGGTCTTCGCCGCCATTCCCCTTGGACACCACCACCTCCAGGCCAGAGCTGTGCAGCGTCTGCAGGGGCTGCGTTTCCGAGTCAAGCTCCGCAAGGTTGCGGCGCGACGAGGACGCCAGACTGCCCACGAGTGGTCTCACCACGCCGCCATTGTACTTGCAGGTGTTCATGGCTATCTGAGGGAGTCGGCCGCTGCTCTCGGAGAGGGAGGGCTTGGATCCAGCATGGCTCAGCTTCTTCTTCTCAGTTGTGGCCTGGAAAGAGGACCAAGAGGTAAATCTGACTGTTTGAAGAGAAACAAATTTAAACTTTGCATAGAAAGTATTGATCGACAAAATCCGAGGACATTAACTTTACGGGCCATGTACTGTATGTGATAAAAGAATAATTTGTCCTCAGAAGGTGGAGTCACTCAAGTACTGTAGCAAAACCCCTGCATATTTCTGTTTTGGAATGCACAGGTTCAACTATTTGCAGATTTATTTTAGAGCGTATTCTCCAATGCTGAAAAAGTACAAGTTTGGCACCATCTTCTAGGATCTCGCTGCCAACGAATTATGTTGAAGTGACTCTTAGGAGTTTCGTGTCCACAAAAGTAGTGCTTTGTTGTCATCTTTTGGTATCTGGTGTGTCATTTTCTTGTGGATTTGCGGGAGGGTTTGGCTCATTCCTTTAGGACAAAAAAAAAAGTGTTAAATTTATTGCATTTTATTTCATCAAGTGGTTGCACAAAATCAAATCACCTGGATCTAGACACATTTTTCAAGTAGACTATACATCAATAGATCTGGAGCTGGACTATTTTATTTGGTTTTATTTTATTATTTATTTTATTTTGACAAAATAAAATTGAGTAAATTCAACCAAAAACCTTTTTTTAGGTTGAATTTTGTTGTTGTATTGACTTCCGCCTGCGCATGCCCTGTAACTTCATAGAAAAAAAATGCAGCCTGTATATCATGCAGGGCAGGCATAATAAAACCATAAAATTATGAATAAAACAATGTTTAGTTAATTGATATTGGAACATATTGGTCTAAAATAGTTTTTTGGGGGGGGACTTGAGCTAATCCATGATGCATATTGAAATAATTTTGAACATACTTGCAAGCATGTATGCAAGCAAAATATTTTCACGCCATATTGGCAGCTCCGTGCTTCCGTAACATTTCCAGATGTAAACTGATGTTGAAAGTGTGCTCGCTGTAAAACAACAACAGTCCGGCTTGCGTGCTGCAAGCAAAACTGCATCAAAGTTGTTCTAAAAGAAATCAATAATGAATTGTACCTTAATGTATAAATAAAACCACTGTATATAACCAATAATGGAGACCAAAGTGCAGAAAATTGAATCTTTGCTCTGCACAAATTTAGATATGAAAGATTGATGCTCCGCATGACCCTGTTTCTTGTCTTTCCCTGCTGAGCGGAGCAGCAGGCTGCCCCATCCCGAGGAAGGGACCTTCTCAAATCAGGCATGATGCAGGGACTCAGTGGGGGATTCCGCCAATTTCTTTGAAAATATACACAAAATAAATCAGAGGATATCTGAGCTTCCTACGTAAATAACATCTGATTTGGGAATATTTGTTCATTTGGCACTGTAAACCCCAGTTAAAAAAAAAATCAACATGATTTCCCCACTACAGATAACAAAATTAAGATTGTCACGTTTCATGTTTGGGAAAGTATCTCCTCCAGTTCCGTAGACAAAACCCAAATGTCTCAATACAAAGGTCAGGGCAGCATCTATCCGCCTGTCTATTCTGCAGAGACGAAGGCAGATTATCTAAATGGGTTAGGAAAACTTCACATGGCGCAGTGGCTTTTCTGAAACAAATTGGTGTGTGCGATGGCACCACTGGCCCACTTTATTAGTCCCGACAGAGCATCCCTTCATGCTTTTTAAGTGCGCTGGTGGGAATAAAGATGGGAGACCCTAATGGCAATGTACTCACTCCAATTCTGTGATGCTATCATCCTGTGCATGTTAGGGGAGGGCTGTGTGGGGGGGCTCGATGAGAACAGGGTTGAAGGTTCAGGATTAGCATGGGCCATAGTGTTTCTAATCCCCTTTTCCGTATTAAATTGCCTTTTAATCTGTGCCATTAGGACCCTTGTACACAGTCAAGACTGTGCAGTAAGTGAACTTTGGGTTTTAAGAAGGGGAAATAGAGTAATAGATGTGGTGGATGGCAATGGTAATACAGTATAGTTTATTTATTTATAGTTTATTCCGCATCTTGTATGCATTTTTTCACTTTTAAAATACCCCGCGGGCCTGATTGACCCTCCTTGGGGGCCGGTTCCGGCCCACGGGCCGTATGTTTGACACCACTGGGTTACAGGGTACATGAAAGGGTTAAAGTCGCGGTACAGTGAAAAAATGAATGATGAAAAAAAATGGAATTTGAACATAGTTTTTTTTTTTTTTTTAATGCAGAGAACACAAACATCATAACTAAAGCTTGGCCTGCTTGACAAATAGGAGTATTGATTGGGAAAATTAAACTGCTTTACCATTTCATTGGGAAAAGCCCCCCGTAAATCACTTTTGGCATAAATATTTAAAATGTCTTTGTGAGTGCTTCAAGTGATTCCTTGATGTACATTAGCTCAGCCCGTCAGTCTTCTGAATGTGCAAGTATCACTTTCTCCTCTTTTGTTGTATGCCTCCCAAGACTTGTTTTGCTCAGGGCTAGGGTGTGAATATGTCTGTCAGTGCACCTGAAGTATTTTTAACCACAGTCAAACTTTCTCTTATCTCTGATGCGCTAGGTATGCAAATGTGGCTAATATTGTTTCCAATTTTGACAGCTTTGAAGCACACAGAACTGCTTTTGACCGAAGACTATTCGAACCATCAGAGAAATTTAGACAGAGTGAAACACCGCGAACATTTTTGCAGTATTGTTGTTGCATTCTAGTTAAGATGCGGTCCCCGAAGACTTCACAGGACCACATTTGACATAACTGCACTCCGATTTCTAAGAAAGTTTTTTTTTTACTTTACCCAGACAAGACTCTTTTATTATCGATTTAGAATATCAACTGGATTGCATCACCATCTCTTGCATCAGGTATCAATTGCATTTTGTGTACTTTTTCATGTATTCGTTGAAATGGCGCAATCACATCAAGCGCCGCTTTTCAATCCAATGCGGACTTGCGCTGCTCCCTCGTACAACTCGGTGTAAAACGAGCTCTGTGGCGCTCACTTGAAAGGGAATGTAAATATGAACAAGGCAGCTTCAAGCCAAACGGCCCACACAGAAATCAATGTTGCTTATCAGTGTTTCGTGTAGATTGCGGATCGACGTTTGCCGATTGAGCATGTACAATAGATTGCCGCGGGTGTGTTAGATCCCGGACTTATGCTACAAACTCCCATTCCGAGGTCGAAACATCTAAAGCGAGTTATACGCATACCGAATATTTTTAGGCCAAATTTGAGCATTTTCACTTCCATGCAATCAAAGGCAGTAAAGGCCGATTGCCTGATGTCTCTGAAAGATTATGCTGAGCAATTATCCTGTGGTCTGGGCTATGTTTGGTGATTTTTCTTTCTCCCTGATCTGCAAGGAAAACATTTGGGGCTGAGAAGCATAAATAATAAACCCGTTGGTCATTTCCGTTCACAAATGCTTTGAGTTGGGCCAAGCCATGTATCGCCACGTCAAATGGAACAATAGCCAGTTAGGAAGTGACCTGAAGCTGACTCTGTTGCCTCTCTAAGGCAAATGGAGGAAAAACTGGTTGTGTTAAGTATTTGTATTCGAATTAACTCATTCACTCCCAAAGACGTTTTTAAACGTCTTTTCCGACTTGGTCCAGAATTGGCTGGTATTGAATGAGTTAAGCACTTTTTTTTTTCTTGAGATGCTTAAAGGAGTGCAAAACATTGGATTGTTATTGACAGCGTGTGGGCAAAGGGTTAACGATGCGGCATTTTGAGATGCAAATTGCTCACTCCTTTTATAATGTCAATTGTTAGTTGCCATTATCGGCCACGCAGTAAGAGGAAAAACCTTTTCCGAGCACAAGAAACGAGATTGTAGCCCTAATGTGGTTTCCCAATGACCGTTTGCATGACAACGCATCGGCGTGATAAGACCATGTTGTGACAGGCGTGGGTCAAAATGGGAGGCGGCCATGTAACAAGAGAATGATCCAGAAAGGGAAAGAGAAAATGAACAGGGCCTTGAAACATCTTGAAACGTTTTTAAGATTCATACATGATGCCAAACTGCTGCTTGTTGCAAAGTAAGCTGAGTTGAGCTCACTGCCACCATATGCCGTCTTGCGAGGGCTCATGTCTTAAGGTCCCAGTGTACTGACAGTCGGTATAAACGAGCAAGAGTCCTCCGCAGACATTGCTCCACAAGCCCTCCTATCACATTCCAAACCGCTTCGCTCACTCTTTCACATTCCCCCTGCAAGCTGACTAAATGGGCAGCAGAAGGGCACCGCGGGGCAAGCGTCGCCTCCGCCGCTTAAAACCGAAGGCAACTCTCCGCCTCGCTCTTCTCTCTCAGCCGCTCTCCTGCCGGCTCAAATCGAATAGAAAAAAAAAATACTCGTTGTTTAGTGATTTATGGGCTTACTGTGCTGCGATTTTGGAGGCTTACGCACCCAAAATGGCATTTGTATGTGGCTGGGTTCTTGTGCACATATCAGCGGTGGGCGGTCAAGGCCAGCAAGCCTAAATTCTATGCGAAACCCAATCACATTTCAGCCACCGCGTGCTGTCATGTCAACTTTATCTGGCCAGGGTATTAAAAATCAGTGTGCTAGTCCATGTAAGACGCTATAAAGCAAAAAGACACGTCTTGTAAATGTGACACGCCGCAGACAAGAGTCTGGTTAACAACCCCGCCAAATTTGAATTATTTAAGCAATCGCCAAGTATGCAAAGTGAGGCTTCCCAATCTTGAAAAATGTAGCAATTCTCTTTGCTCTCAAACTGCTGAATGTGCTGAAAGCACGCTCGCCTCACTGTTAACGGCTATTCTGCGGTGAACATTTTGAGGGTTCACTGCCTCTCCAATTCTTTTTTTTGACAGTATTTAGCATAAGCGCAAGCCAGGAGGAAAAAGTGCATAAAAGAGTTTGGGGTTTGGGTTCATTTCACAATTCAGGAAAAAAAGCTTGCAAAGCCCAACTGGCCTACTCTAAGTGGCACAACTCCACGGTCAAGTAAACATCAAAAGTTCATTTAAATATAGCCGACCACCACAAGTTAGAACGAATTGGAAACCATAACGGGGGGTTCGGATAGAGCAGGGGTGGACAAAGACGGCGGTGCACTTTCAATCACTTTATTGAACAAACTATAACCAAAAAAAAAAAAAAAAGCCTTTCGTGTCAACAACCTCTTTGCTTTAGCGATAGCGCTAATATTTTTAACAGTTGTTACATTCTATCAAATCAGCAAACTCAACATTTTAGGAATGGCTTTTGATTGCAAAATAGTCAATGATTTATGTGAATGATTTAATGATTATTTTATGTTAACTGTTCTGTTGATGGCGATGCGGGCACCCGCAGCGGCTCCTCTCTCTCCTGTGGTTGAGAGGAAAGAAATTTCATCTGTGCTGTATGTTGCACATAGAGCACATTTGACAATAAAGTTGACTTGAACTTGGACTTGAAACACAAGTAGCGACGCCAGACTCACTAGGACGGCTCCGTCAGCAATTAGTGGCTGACTTTGACTTTGAAATAGGACTTTGTCATATTTCCAAGATTGTTGTTGTACTTTTTTTCATTCATGACACACACAACATACGTCTGCTAGCTATCGTAGCACATATGTTCCCCATTGACACGCATGCTGAGGACTGTCCGAATAAAAGTCTCATGACAGTATTGCAACGCCATGACAGTGAAGTGCCCCTCCCTCCGCCGCAACTGGAAACAGTTGGCAAACAGGCCATTTTCAATCTGAAACGGCGCACCGCTTCTGCTGGCGGTTTGGCTAATTAACACTCCTCAAACTGCTTGCAATTTAAAACACCTGCACATCAGAACCCACATTAGAACCAGCGCAACACCTTATTAAAGAACATAACTCGACATTGGGCTCCCAGCACCGAAAATACGTGTGATAGTAGAGCCCGAGCCAGGCTTTGATTTATGTTTTAGCCTTTCAGGGGCGGCGGTTACTACAGTGGACAGCATATCACGTTACAGGGTGCACGAAAGGGTAAAATATTGATGCAGAAAGCGATAGGAATTCTTTGAGTAGATTCATGTGCCTGCGTGAATGTACTTATAATCCATTAGCGCGAGATATGGTTGACATGAAAGGATCATCTGGGAAAGAGAAGGAACGTCTCACTTCGCTTGAGATCAAGCAGCGAAAGGGACATTAAAATGAGACGAAAGAAAAAGGGGCTCAATAACAAAGCAGGAACACGGCTCTCTGCGGATGTCTTTGCCAGGGCCTCGCTGTGATGAAGAGGCGGGGGCAACGCTGTCCAAATTGTCCCCGCGCACTGGATGCCGCCATATTTCTGTGACAGACCAGCAGGCACCGAGGCCGATATGTCCATCCCCGACCAGCATGTGGATCATTACTCCTCGCTGGTGAGAACAGAGGGAAAACTGCGGTGTGTGAAGGCACACATTCATTATGGAAATCTCCCCTGAGCGCTGTGGCGAGGAGAAACAACAAACCCAAGGAAATATCTGTTTCAGATCAACGTTGCTGATGTCCAATGAAAACAGATTTTTTGTCATTTGAACCCTTTCAGGGATAGCGATTACTACAGTGGACAGCTTATTGTGTTATCGGGTTACAGGGTTAAGGCTCCCCGCAAGCAAAATTACAGACTTGTTTTTCAATTTATATCGAGTCATTCTTTGTCTTTTAAATCAGTAGCGAGGTCAAATGAATACTAATCCCGTTCAAGAAACGCCTGGAAATGCGACGGCCGCTTGTGGCTCTCCTTGCCCATGTTGCGAGTATAAAATTCATTTCAATTCGAGATTTAAAAAGTTGCTCAAAACAAGTCAAATCCTCCGCGGAGGGGGGGAAAAAAAAAAGGACAAAGGCACGTGCCATTGGGAATGTCTTCTTGTCAGGACTAATAACACGTTGTGCTCAACAGAGACTCGATGCGATGATAATTAGGTTCCCAAAAGGTTATTGCACACGTCCTCATGTGAGAGCGTGTCTCAAAAAGTAGGTCCCGTGAAGAATGGGGCTTCAAATAATTGGGGGAGGACATAAGCACTTTTCCTGTGGGACACCCACCACCTCATTAGGAACAATTTCAATTTCCTGCAAATTACAGGGGAGTGTCGTTCGAAACTTCATTTGGAAATTGGGGCCGTCAAAGGTGAAGTGCGCTTGATAAAATGATGGGCAAATGAAACCTGCTTATTGTGACACAGTCATGTCATGAGAAGCCACGACAACCGACAGCACAGATCGGATTGTTAGCAAAACAAACTCGGTAAAAGATTGACTCGAGAGTTGTCTGGATACGTCCATGTTTGAGATTTACCATGAGGACGCCATAAGCTAACCGGAGGACGCGGGGTGAGCCAGGAAGAGAAAGTCAAAGGAAATTGTTTCCTTGCATTCCCACAAAGTGAATCTTTCTTAGTTCTAACGATGAAATTGTATGCATTACCATTGTCGCTGTCATCAAAACACGAGCCAAGCTAACAGAAGCGGCGAGCCTTTGCTTCTATGGTGACTCAAGCGTTGGACAAAACAAAAAAAACATATACACATCCATTCAATTCTAAGGCTAATTTTCAATTCATGAAAAACAACATCCCACTCTGAAGCTGTGGATTGATTCCGGGGGGGGGGGGGGGGGGGGGGGGAAAAAAGGGGAAAAAAAAAAAA
>CAAKHF010017412.1:0-30081 GCA_901007745.1 Hippocampus kuda | reverse complement strand
GGGGGGGGGGGGGGGGGGGGGGGGGGGGGGGGGGGGGGGCTATCGTCTTACCAAGGGCCCAGCTGTGGAGTATAGCGGACTCAAATGAGCCTTCCTCGGAGCTAACGGCGCGGATAATGACAGAGTCATTCCGCACAGGTGATGACCGTTGCCTTTCGCTCTCTGCCTGTCGTTCAGACGCATGTCCGATTGTTTCTCAACCTGCAGAGAGATCTCGATATGTGTGACTGCGTTTTTTTTCCCCCACCCTTTTGCTCATGCGCGTTTATTGCCAGAAACAAGCGGCGGGGCCATTAATGGGCGAGGCAAACGGCACAATTCGCGACACAATGCTCTCAGCAGATGTATGACATTTTTTGGTGTGACAGCTTAATGAGGCCTGAGTGGAATTGTGTTTTTGTGAGCATATATTTTTTTTCTGCTCTTTTGAATTGTTTGAAGAGAGCGGAGCAGGTGGAAATGATGAAGCCAGGAGTGCAACTTGGGAGGGCATTCTTTGCGGCGCTTGGGAGACGCTTGTGTGTTTTTCTTGCACAGACGTTACAGAAAGGTTGTTCGACTTGGTCTGTTGGTTCGATGGGTCGCTCGATTCTTGGTTACGAAGAGGCATTGTTCGCCCGCTAATTAACCAAAATTAACACAAGACGGTACCATCGCACTACTTTTATCAAAACACAGCTCCTCAACTCACTTTCACACAGTTCCTTCGCACCAGCATGGTGGCAAAGGACTACTTTTGTCCAAGCCAAGGTTCTCTCCTCACTTCAAACTAGTTCCTGAGCAGCAAGATGCCACAAAATGGGCACAAAAACAATGACCGGGGGGAGATTTTCAGTAAATGGAGGACAGATTCTTAATCTCCAAAATGCAAATCCCCCCCCAGATTGGATTGGGGTGTGGGCCTCTCCAATTAAAGATGATTCGATACCTAGCTCGATACAGAAGGGTACATTCTAAAGTGGAACGATTCAACACAATTTGATTGGATGCATTCACGTCATCTGAATCCAAAACCGATTTTTCGATCCAAATCGTTTTTCGGTACACTCCCAATAACGTGGCCATAAAATATTGAATTCTCCTCCTGTAAATGAAGGTAAAGAATGCAATTCGCCCACTCGAGTTTCTTCATCGATTCAAATCATACAGTCAAGACCTCAAGGGGGGTCCAAAGTCACTGGTTATTTGGGTCACTTGAATCAAAATCAGGTCACCTTGCAAACAAGTCACAGCTTTGTTGTAAAGTTTTACAGTCATAACAACTCCTTTGTGTTCTCAATTGGATGTCGCTTACGATGAGGACTGTCTTTTTTTTTTACAGGCGCACCCAATGAATATTTGATGACAACTCGTCAGTCAGCCTTTCGTGTTGTCATCACCTGCACAAACGCTGTTGACGCCAGCTCTTCTTTTATTGCAGTTCATTTAAGCACCTGATTGGAGGTTTGGAGGACGTGTCCAGCAAAGGCCACGAGGACGTCGACGCCAAAGCCAAGTAAGATACCCCGATTGACACTCATGTTGTATGTTATACTTTCTTTGGAAAAACTGATCCATCGGAGCGATTTTGACAAATGCCAGGAGTTGGTCGCCAGCCGTTTGATGAGAAACCCCATCAAAAAATGTCCAACCGTTGAATGTGGCTAAAGGAGAGCTGACATGGAAGGCTCAAACCGGGCATGTCGCGCATTGCGCTCGGCCGGGCGGGAGCGTTCATGGACTGTTTGGAAAAAAAAAAAGTTTCCTTTGCGCGAGTATAAGGCATAAACTGCACCTTTAGGTCTGCCGCATATCAACAGATGGTTGAAAAGGGAGAAAAGCGAAGAGACGACCTGCAACACGGTGTTGCCGTCGCCATGGAAACAAGAGAATATCAATTCAGAAGTCATAAGGCACTCTCGGCTATGAGTTACGTGTAAAAAAAAAAATTTAAAAAATAAGCTGCCTTAATAAAGATTTGATTAACACTGACTAGCGGTGTAAATATGCCGTGTCACATATTATGAGCTGCGCCCAATATTTGACACCTATTATGATCACTAAAATATGAATTGATATAGATTAGGCAGTTATAAATATTTTTAAGCAGGGATGTAACTTGTGTAAATAATAAATAAAAAGACACATACACACACACAAATATATATATATATATATATATATATATATATATATATATATATATATATATATATATATATATATATATATAAAATATATATAATTTTTCTTTATAATATATATATATATATATATATATATAATAAAAAATAAAATTATATATATATATATATATAGATATATATATATATATAGATATATATATATATATAGATATAGATATATAGATTTAAAAATTGTTTAAATTGCTCTTCCCCGAAGTCCCGTCAGCGTCGTTTTTTTTTAGCTCGACCCTCCCCGCTTCCCGGGCCGCACTTGCATCACCGTTTTTCTGGAAGTACCCGCCCAGCCCGACAAAGCTGCACGGCAAGGAAAACCTGAGTCAGCATCCCGCGGTGATGGAAACGATCTTCCCCATTGGTTGGCTTGCCGTAAAGCTCCAGCTGCTCCCCGCTGTTCCCAGCGCTTTCCCTTCAAAGAATATCAACGTTGGTTTTGATCAAGCCGCCGCCGTTGGCTCAGCGGGGGGTTTGCGATTACCTGAAATAGAAAGACGCCTTATTTTGTTGTTAAGCTGCATGTTTTGTCAACGTGCAATGGCACGTTTTGTTATTCTGGGCGACTTTAGTTCCGACGTTATTGGGCTTTCGTGTCACATTTCAGAATTCACTTTAATGAACTTAATTTGACTTTTGACCCTCTCAAAACTTTGGAATGCAAACGTCCAACTGCTCAGTGTACACTTACTTCGGATTTTGCCTTGTTAGAGAAGAGCAAAGTTATTCAGAACGGCATATTCAATTTTATTTGAAAAAGTTAAAACAAAAGTATGGAAAGGTCATAAGTGCGTTTTAGAGACATGCTGAGGGAAAACGAAAGCAGACTGCAGAGCACAAACTAACTCTGAACTCAGGGCGCTTGTATTATTTCTATGACCTCATCAGTCCTCCACAGTTTTAGCACCCACAGGGGTGCTCCTTCATCTGTAGAGGACCATTTTGCCAGACAGCGCTTTGAAAAGATTTTGCTGTATAACATTACGATGTACCATTCTACCTGGAAATAATGCGATTGTACATTGCCAGGGACTGAGTTAAAGCATCATGGACTTACATTTTGGGCTTGGCTAAAAACCGAGCAGTGGTGAAATGAAAACTTTGCATGCATGCCACGGTTACCCTGGTAACGTGCGTTGTCATTGTCTTCAGGTGCTAAATTGGACCTTGGCTTTGGTTTTCAGATTCTGCAAAGGGGTTCGGGATTCGGTGTGGTTTTGCCGTTCTGGTTAGTTTTTGCGATTTTGAATGAAGGTTTGCAAAGGTTCAAATCAGGATTTAGGGTTTGGGGATTTGGTTCGTGTTAGGCTTTGCCTGTGGGTCTTCGGTTCAAGTTAGCGTTATTATTAGTTATCAATGGGCTTATGATAACGCTTGAGCGTTTGGCCCTCAAAGCAAACATGGTGAAGCAGCATGGAGCTGTTATGCTGCACAAAAAGGGAACAAGATTCAGTCCACTTTAAAAACCTTTTTCTCATGCTTATTATTGAGCTCTTTTAAAGATTTTTTTGCCATCTTTTTTTTTCTCTTTTCCTCTGAATCAGGATCATCTTATAGGTGTATAAAAACACAAACTCATCTCTGGTTGTATGAGAAAAACTACTATTGAACTGACTAAAAAAAACAAAAAAGACAAGTTACATTCATAGAGTCTTTACGGAGGGCAACCGTTAGTGACTGACCAACGACAGCTGCGCCAACGAAGCGTCACGCAAATAAAGTCACCGATAGTGCGCTAATTACAATAAAATGACAGTTGTGCAGATGGTGCAGATAATAGGCGCACCATTTAAAGTGACCACTGGCGCAGTCGTTGCCATCCAACGATGAATGTGCAATGGTGTAGAAAGTCCTTGAGCACTTTAGAGTGCCGAGTGCTGTGGAATATTGATCAACGACAATTATACAAATAGAGAGCCAAAGCTACGATAAACAATGCAGTCAGGCTATCGCACAGGGATGTGCAAAATCGGCAAACATTTGCAAGGTGCCACAATGGAATTTTGAGTCAAGTGTGGAAATTGATGGCAAGAGGGACATACAGATCAACATAGCGCGCAGCGCCTATCTGATGGAAGGAGCTGGAAGAGGTGGTGACCAGGATTACGAGGGCCCGAGAGGATTTTGCCCGCCCTTGTCTTGATTCTTTTATTTCTTTTATATCTTTTATTTCAGGACTTAGTTTCATTTTCTGTGGTTATTTTTGTTTGAATGTTTTTAAATGTTCTTGATAGGGTTAGTGTTAGCATTCGCAAACAAAATGTACAAAGTAAAATGGGTGTGGAAACATAAATTTAAAAACAAGGAAGTGTTTGCTGGGTTTGGGTTTATGCTAGGGTGCCTTAAGTTTTATGTTAACGTTATGGTTGGAGTTAGGGCCAGACATGGCAAATGTGAAACTGATCTAAAACTGAAGCCAGTCTTGTGTGTATTTGTGGGCTAACTGTGTGATGAAAGCACTTGAGATTTATTTCAAGGTTAGTTCTTATCTCTTTTGGGTTTGATGTATGACTTGTAGGCCTTTTGGATCCCGCGGCCGGCGGCCTCATATTCTTCGAGGGCTTCAGCTCTCTGGAATAACAACACCTGCTTTTTCACCCCCACCGCAAAAGGAATCCACGTACGCGTAAGAATGCACTTTTAATCTTGGCCAGACAACATCGGCTGCTCTCTGAGGTTATCAGTTGATCCGCGTTAGTCTACCGCAGACATGCAGATCAAGATTGATAGCTTGCTGTGCACCGGTTGTAACAGAGCAATGTTGCCCTCTGCAGGCCACTTGTGGAGACACTTTTGCTGGTTGGGCTTTTGAAATATTAGCCGATGTCTTGTCTGCTCGTGTAATGGAGTATGCAGTCAATCATTCTGACATTTCACAATGAGACTGAAATGGCCTTTTTGTTTGGGATTTGAATTAAATATTTTTTTCTGGGCCGCTCTCCAGATGATGAAGAGGAAAATCAAAAGCTCACATGTGAATAATCTCTTCAATGTGTTCATTCAAAACAATGCGTGAAATTCAAGTTCCAATTTCTGCTTTGAGCAGTGCGAACAACTGACGCACAGGTTTACAAACGCCCTTACATGTTCCGAGTGACCCGCAAGGAGCCTGAGGAATACTAAGCTCGTCCTGATCTGACGAAACTCAATCGGGATCAAACAATAATCTGAAACACACGGGCGGCGTGAGGGGATGAGGGACGGACACGTGGAAAGAATTTCCGCACGGGTCGAGCGGGTGTTTCGGGTGCCAGATGTCCAGTGTACTTGTTCTCTCTTGCCCTAATAATGCCTGCGAGCTGAAGAGACTTGAGTCCCTTTTCGAGTGTTTTGTTGCGTTCGTACACTCCACATCCTTGATCATAGATTACTGCCAAATAATCCTCTGAGATTTGCAAACAAATGAACTTCAAGGCAAAATTGGAGGTGGATTATCTTGTCTTTCATCATCCGTCTCATGTCTAATCCCGTTCCTTGTCTTGTCTTTCCCGCCCTCTCGCCACCCTCTTCTCCGCACTCCTCCTTCACACCATCCGCAGGTACGAAGCCGAGAACGCTTTTTTCTTCAATCTCAATCTGGCCGATTTCAACATCATCGACACTCTGGGGGTTGGCGGCTTTGGTCGCGTGGAGCTGGTAAGGAGGGGAAGGTGTGACTCTCGGGTTGGGAATATGAATGACGCCATCTCGGATGGCCGCGCATGCTTAAACGCTCTCCGTTTTCTTTCTTCCGTTGTCTCTCTTCAGGTTCAGCTCAAGAGCGACGAGAACAAAACCTTCGCCATGAAGATCCTCAAGAAGCGGCACATCGTCGACACCAGACAGCAGGAGCACATTCGCTCGGAGAAACTCATCATGCAGGAGGCCCACTCGGATTTTATTGTTCGGTATACACGTCTCGGCCTTCAGTGTTCTATGCAATATGGCCGTCGTCCAGCGGTCACGACAGTGGACAGTTTATCAGGTTATCAGGTTACAGGTTATCATTTTTGGTGCATGAAAGGGTTAAGCCGAGGCACATCGTGTTTTGAGTTGGGAAAACGTCACGCCACAGCACCAAAATAAAGGTGTCACAAAATTCTTAATTTGCTCACAAAATTATTTGGCGAGTCGGGCTGAACAATTTTTGAAATAATCTTATCTGCAATGTACTCATCCTTAAAAATTGCAATTGCGATTTAATTTGCGATGGTCTTTTTCGAATTTATTTTCCAACAAAGTAATGAAATAATCTTGCCATGATATGAATAATATGCAATGTTTTGAGAGAAAAAAAAACGACAAAAAAATCCAGATGGTGTACTGTACAAAGGTCCAGCAAGAAAAAAAAAAACAATTTTCACCTTGTATACTGGTTTACCAGTACATAGTGGTAGTGTAAAAAATTGGCCTACTTTCCTTCCAACACGATATTTAACGTCTATTTATAGTACATTAATGATACGTTGTTACAATTCCTGTCTCCTGTTTCCGATACGGTTGCAGCAAAACAGCTAAATAAGATCTTTGTTATATCTTATTACTGACCTCGTTGGTGCTCCTCTCAGCGCTGAGCTAATGACGACAAGTACGTATATGGTCGTCTCCTGGATTTCTACATGTCTTTATGGTCACGGATCTGTGAATTAGCCACATTAGCCGTCTAGCATTGGAAATTTGCTGCACCTTTTATGGCCCGCAAAAGGGCATGTTGTTCGCTATTTGCATATAGTTGAGTCACCTCGTCTTGTAACGATTGTTTGACTGCAGGATGAGAACATTCTTTACGTTAATACGGAAGTACAAAACTGGTTTGAGGGTCCAGATATTTTGACTGACTGGCAACACAATGAGATGACTGTATTTGTGTGTCACTAAGGTATTTGGCAGCCATTTTGAGGCCCATCTACTGTGTGTTTTTTAGACTCTATCGAACGTTCAAGGACAGCAAGTACCTCTACATGCTGATGGAAGCCTGCCTCGGAGGAGAACTGTGGACCATTCTCCGAGACAGGTATGCTGTTTTGCTACTTAATAACACACGCTGAGGATGTCTTTCTTACAGTTGATACGTGATTGCCTTTCATGTCAGTTCAGGTTTACTGTCAAACTAAACATAAAACTAAGATATTGTTTTCTGATGGGAAATGCCATAGAAGAGTTATAACACAACGAGCAACGGCGCAGCACGTAGACAGACAATATAACAGCACTTTAAGACATATATTCTTTATCCTCTGCAAAAAACAAAACAAACGCCCCCCCCCCCCCCCAACCAATATCACCGGGTCATTTACAGTACTGGTAATTGAGTAAAACACTTCTTTTTTTGTTTGTGTTTGTTCCACTGATCCCCTGCGGCAAGTGTTGCACACCAGAAGGCACCATAATGAATGAATCATGATGGCAGAATGGTTTAATTCTTTACATTCTACTTAACTGTTATTCTTATGTTTTTTCTCACAGAAAAAAAAACAAAGCATTCAGCATTCTTTTTGTTATATTTATAATGAAGGGAAGGCTGGAACAGATTAATGGCCTTTCCATTCATTTGAATGGGGAAAAATGATTTGAGATGCATTATTTCGACTCAGTGTGTGGTCACGGAAGAAAATGAATGATTAATTATCTCAAGGCACTGCCGTTAAGTAAATTCTCTGATTCTCTTGCTCTTCCCAGAGGTTCATTCGAGGACTCGACAACCAGGTTTTACACAGGCTGCGTGGTGGAAGCCTTCGCCTACCTACATTCCAAAGGCATCATCTACAGAGACCTCAAACCGGAGAACCTTATCCTGGACCACAGGGGTTATGCCAAACTGGTAGGAACTCCTTCAAGATGCTCATAGTCCAGATTCTCTTTCCACGAGCTTAAAACTGTCTTCTCGCTTAGGTGGATTTTGGTTTTGCCAAGAAGATTGGCTTTGGGAAGAAAACGTGGACTTTTTGCGGGACGCCCGAGTACGTAGCGCCGGAGATCATCCTGAACAAGGGCCACGACATCTCCGCTGATTACTGGTCACTCGGAATCCTCATGTTTGAGCTTCTGACTGGCAGGTATCATATTCTTGTGATCAACGCTATCTCCAAGGAAACCAAAACACATCTTGTCTAGTTTAACACATCTGGCTGTCTTCCTAGCCCTCCGTTCTCCGGCCCTGATCCAATGAAGACTTACAACATCATCCTGAGAGGCATCGACATGATCGAATTCCCAAAGAAAATTACCAAAAATGCTGCCAACTTAATCAAAAAGCTATGCAGGTGAGCGTTTTTTTTTTTTTTTTTGGACTTTTGGACGTTTATGACGTTAGCGTGGCAACTCATGCGTTGTCTTTGCAGGGATAATCCTTCTGAACGACTGGGAAACTTGAAAAATGGTGTCAAAGACATCCAAAAGCACAAGTGAGCATACCAATTCACCCCGAATGACCGCAATGTTCTTTTCTTTATGGAACACTTGAAAAACAACCACAACTGCATACAAAAGTGCTGTACACAAAGACAGAAACAATAATAACATAAAAACTGTAAACACAATAAAACACACACACACAAAAAAAGCCAAGTGTCACGCCGAGTCCTAAGACAAAGACTAAACTGTGTTTTAAGGCGAGTTTTTAAGATAGACAAAAAGGGGCTTTGCCTAACGATGAGGATGATGTTTAAAACGTCATAACATAAAAATCGATTTCCCGCAAACGTTTTCCTTTAGCATGCTATCATGAGATATAAAATTAAGAAAACATTCAATGGCGAAGCAAAGAGAACAAAAGCCGCTTGTTACGTAAAATGAAGGCATAAAAGGCATTTATACTTCACTGTCGGCAACTGATTCCATTTGCGTGCAGCATAACAGCTAAATGCCGCTTCACCGTGTTTGCTTTGAAAACCGGGCTCCACCAACCGACGCGATTTTGCAGCCCTCAGAAATTTTGCAGCTTTATATTCCCTCGAGTGAGAGACGCGAATTACTGCAAGTACATTCAGTTGTCTTTAACATCAAAGTTCTTTATTTTGAAACGGTAATTTTTGTAAATTTTTCTTTAACTTTTACGTGTAATACATCATTCTTTTTTTTTTGTTGTATTAACATCCCTATATCAGGGGTGTCAAACAAATTTTTGTCTAATGACGAGTATGCTGCATACACACATATCGACACACATAAACAGATCGGGTAGCGGTCCCTCTTAGCCAATGGGATGCCAGGAAGATGCTAAGGAATAGCCAATGGCAGAGCAGCAATAAGTATGTTGCGTTCAGGAAACTCGGAGCTGCGAGTGTCAAGCCATTTTGTATTTTTACCTTTCGTATCTTGAAATTTCTTTCGTAACAAGAGGAAATATTTTCCTGTTGAGGCGTTTCATAACTTTTCGTATTAAGAGACGTTCGTAAGTAGAGGTATACCGTAAGTAGAGGTACCACTGTATACATTTTTCTGAACAAGTGCTCAAGTGAATGCTGTTCATAATGCCTACTTGGAGTAAAAAGTGTAAGAACCACTGGTTTTTTTTTTTGTTCTTTTTTTTGTAGGTGGTTTGAGGGCTTTAACTGGGAGGGCTTGAAGAAGGGGACACTGACACCTCCTATCATCCCCAACGTAAGTCTACAGGTACGGCTCTACATTTGTGGAGTAGCCTTAACACCGCCGTCCACTCGTCTCCCTCGTCAGGTCACATCAGCAGTTGACACGAGTAACTTCGACAGCTTCCCAGAGGACAACGAGGACCCGCCGCCTGACGACAACTCCGGTTGGGACGTTGACTTCTGAAGCTCTCCTTCCAGCACCCCGTGGAACCAAAAGAAACTCTTCTTTTGTTGTTATGGAGGCCATGCAGCGGCAGTGGCTACCCGGTAAAAGAAACAAAAAAAGCAGAAATGGAGAAGAAGTCGATTTTAACGGAGGGATGGCAAGCCCTACTGGGTCACCGATATGCCTTTATTTCACTGCGGCCCCGGGTCAAGCATTTATAGTGGGACAGCTGTAGCACATGTTCGGTGTTGTCTTACACTCGGCTCTAAGGCGGAGAAAGTGCAGGGATACACATGCGCGAGCGCGCGCACAAAAAAACATGGCCGGTGACAAAGCCCGGCGTTCCCACGTGACGGGCCGGCGAATGTTGCTGGGGTTTTTTTTGTTGTTGTTATTGTTTATTTTTAGGATAAATAAGCGTGTGGAAATGTGAAATGTTGTGTTCTGATCATCACTTCTCCCGTTGTACAACAAGTGCTCTCGACTAACCTGAATGTCACCAATTGCCACATTACATAGTATTAGCATTTTAAAGGAGACATATTATGCAAGGTTTTTTTTTTCCCTCGATTAAAAAAAAATTCCAAGGTGTCTTAATGAAAAAAAAAAAAAAAAGAAATACAGCACGCTTGATATCCATCTGATTAAAAATTGCTCCGTTTTGGGTTATGTCGTTTGCAGGGCGACCAGGGTCAGAGTTCGGACATTCTGACTAGGGCTGAAATGGATTGTGGAGTATTTAAAATTTCTTGGTTAAAAAAAATGCTCGAGGCATTTTTTCTGCCTTGAGTATCCGCTTATTTACATGTACACTGTCAGGATGAAGAAGTCTAGCTAACCGCAGCAACAATTGTCCATGCTGTAAATGACAGGAACACGCTATCAGAAGGCCAACTTCAAGCCTTGAACCTTACGGGACCAAGTTATGGACTCAATGCCTTAGAGCGCTTTTATGTTTAAGTATTACACAGTAACCGATCACCAGTCCGATGAAAAGATGGACCAATCTATTTCAACAACTTGTCTATTTACTGCACAGATAATCACAGGGATTTGCGAATCGCCAAATATTTAAAAATGCAAAATATCTGCTGATACGATCCAGTCGGACGGATGTGTACAAAGTCGAGCAAATACACCCAAATTAGCCAAAAGGCCATATCTCCACCATAAAAAGCAAATATCCACAAAGACCATATTGGATTTTCACTTGTGGGAGCAGCACTTCATCAACCAAGCCACTGAACGAAACTTTGCCAATTAGCGTAGCAGCTCCTGCAATGGACACATCCAAAGAGAAATACCGCCCCCCCCCCCCAAGTCGACAAGATAGCAATAAGTATGCTCTGATTTTCAGAAGCTAACACTGTTAGCTAATGCTAATCTATTCTGTGCAAAGATTGCAGTTCTGCTTACCCTTTGGCTTAGACATGATACGCTTCTCTGTCAGAGTCCACTTTGCCCCTACAAACCCAGTTTCAACAGCATCAGTGCCCGTTTAATGAAATGACACCTGTGTGTATGTGGAAGGGGCTTGGGGGAAGCGGCAGTAAAACAGGCCAAAACTCCAGATGCCAGGCAAGAGACTTGCGTGGTTCAACCTAATGGGAAAATTAAGAAATAAATATTAAATCAAGATTTAACAATTTCTATTGAGGTAACCACTCTAATTAAATGATCAGGGCTATTTGCGAATGCCGAGGTTGTGGAGTATTGGAATTAAAAAGTCCAATTTCCATAATACGTCCCCTTTAAAGTACATTGTGAACACACACCCACACACACACCCACACACACACCCACACACACACACACACACACACACACACACACACACACACACACACACACACACACACACACACACACACACACACACACAAACAAACACAAAAGCACATAAGCGTGTGCAGTCAAAGAAAGGAGACTCTCCAAGTGCCCTGTTTCAGATGTTAACTATCACACAGCTGACACGGGAAATAATATTTTCAAGAAGTAACGTGTCATCCATGATGCACTCAGAACACCTTTAATTTCCAGCTTTCCCGTTAAATAAATCATGAAGTATTGTTTGGAGCTCCATCACGCCTGTACAGCTCGAACTGTGAAATCGCTGTCAATGTCTTTGGTGCTGTTCTTGATTCATGACCACAAAAAAAAAAGAGACGGTGACAGGACAGTACGATTTGGTGGGATTTTTTTTGTTTTTTTTTGTGATTTCTCTCCTTTTCCCGTGCTTGATTTCCATTACTACTACTATTTGATATGAACGGCGGCGTCTATTTTGTGCAAAGATTTTTCTTGGGGGGGTGTATTTTCTCCCGTCACACCTGCATGACTTTCAAACAATCTTAAAGGCATCACCTGTCACATCCCAACAATCAAGAGCATAAAATGTAAGTGCCTTAAATCAACGGCATACAAATCATCATCACAAGGCCTTTTTGATGCTGCATGAACACACACAACTGAAAAGTGCGCCTCGTCCTCAAGATCATTTCTTCTCAGATAGGAATTTAAAATCCATCGCAATCGACTGCAATGACATGCTTCTCACGTCAGTACGAAATCACACGCATCACGGAAGGCAGGAATGATTTGCGGTTGTCCACTTTTGTTTTTGTATTTGCGTCATACAGTTCATACATGACACCACGTTGAGGGAAGAAATCAAATGGCAGACTGAAAGAGGCACATGTATTTATTATTATGATTATGAAGGTAGGGTTCAGCTTTCACACTCATTTATTAATGCCTTGAGAGGTCCCGTGTTAAACTGATCTAGTGGAATACAACAGCTGTGCCATTTGATCCCAAAATAAACATGAGGTTTATTTATTAGTTAATTCAATGTTGTTGTTTTTTTAATGAATTAAAAAATTGAAAAGTCAATGGATTCATATCATATTTGGACCATCTTCGTGTTGCCGGATATTTGCCTTGTGTTGTTTTTGTTTTGTTTCATTGCTGTAAATTAATTTTGCAAAGTGCCACATATATGACTTTTGGAATTATAGACTTAAAAGAAAAGTCAGTGTTGGTGTTTTTATTCATTTAACCTACGTTGCCGCACCAAATGGCAGTCATGTAAGCAAGTGGCTAAACGTTCTTTATGTCGAGACTGAATCAATTTAGCAACTTTTATACTGTCGTGGTCAACACATTTTAATGTTTAAAAGTAAAGAAAGATCATGTTTAAACAATGGGGGAAAAATAGCTTTTTTGGTCAACTTATTTAATTATATATACACCACTGTATTATTTGTTATTTATATTTATGTCCTGGATATATAAAATATTGTATTCTTCCTTTTGATTTACATGGCACATGGAATATTTGTGTTTTTATTCAAATTAAAAATATATACATTCATTATTATTTAACGAAACATATTTACAAGAATTCGATTGATAATCTCCAAAAATTAAAAGAAATACATTTCATTGTCAATGTTTTTTTTTTTAAAAAAATGGGAGTGTCAGTGACAGCATTAAGTTGATATGCTTGCTAGTGATCTCTAAATATAATATAAAAAAAACAATTGATTAAAAATGTTAAAATTGAATAAAATTATATATTATTACTCTTTAAACGTCAGTAAAATATCGAAAGTAAATATTTTTTGTGGTGACAACTTAACGAGTGGCCGCATGAGGGCGCCGCAGGTAAAGTGACAGCCGTTTCCCACTGACAAAGCCTCCAATGAGCCGGCTCATGAATGACAAGAACCACAGACAAGTACGATCCATCCATGTTATTTCTTCCAAGCTTTAAACTGCACTCCCCAAATGCAATACTAGTGACTTGTCGGTAAGGCAATGAGTCATACTCCTCGAGTTAAGCAATTATTCGATTTAAATGTGTAATTTTGTATGGGCGACAACAGGTTGACATGTTCTGGAGATCAAAGGGCAAAGATGGCGCTTCAAAGGAGCTCGCTACGTTAAAAAAAAAAAAAAAAGTCTAGATAAAAGCTTCACTTCAAAAGCGACACTGCAATTAAACTCCTAAAGTGTCTCCGTGAGGTTTTGTCAAGTGTTTGGAGCTAATTTAGAACTCCCAAGTTTATCGGCCACCTCAACGACGTCGCACTGTGCCAATATGGCGTCATGTGACACGTATTGACACATAAACACGCGAAGAAGAAAAAGCTTGAGATAAACGCTCCAATGAATTAACAAGGCTCACAAAGGAAGTTCCCGTCAAATACACCCACGTTTTGTCTCTTTCGGAGGCTTTAAGCACAGCTCGGGCTTGGATCCGGCAAGCCAGAACGCAAACACGGGTCCCCGAAGGTTTGGAGGGGGTTGTCCTTTCATCTCCAAAGTGCCAGTCAAGCCTGGAAGTCTATTAATTCGGTCAATTTTTCACACCCCTTAATGGTCTTCGTGCATATCCTACACATTCATGTCCGCCCCTTGGTGTCATCGGGGGTTGGGGGGATAATTGCCCCCCCCCCCTTTCTCAAATAAGGGGATCAAATGAAGAGTTAATCGACGGAGTGACTTCAATCACCCTGAGAAGACGCTTGAATGTCAAAGAACATGATGGAATTAGCTCCTACAAAGACGCCAAACATTTGTTTTTCTCGATAGTTTTTTTATTATAAAAAACAAAAACTACTGGAATAATGATTACATTAAAATGTATTTCTCTTAAAAGTGCAAATTAAACAATGAAAATGTGTACTTAAATGTATGAAAATAAATGATTGTAGACTAATGCAAATATGACAGCACTTAAAAGTTCAATACATTGGCAATGCAATGCAAAAAATACTCAGAGTAAAAAAAATAGTGGATCAAAAAAAACCCGTTTGAAATGTACAGCATTTCAAAGTCAACTGTCGTTTGTTCTTAAATGATAAAAAAATTAGAATTCTTAAAAATGAAATACGAGTCTATTGTTTTGTTACCTACAACTGAACTATACTTAAATTGTGCTCTTCTAAAAAACATCATGTCCTGCACATATAAAGCACAGAAAATGCAATGTACTAACAAAAAAAAAAAAAAACCCAAAAAAATTCAAACAAGCTGTTTGCATCAGTTACAAGCATATTTTCAGTATGCTTTCTTATTTCAGGGTTTAAATGTCATGATTCATATTTAATTTAATAATTGTTATTCATACCACTAGAGGGAGTGTTGTGCCACTTCTTGTCGTCATTCCACTCTTGTCTGGACTGTTTTTTTGTTTGTTTTTTTTGCTGGTTATTTTACCATCACCATAAAGACCTAAATGTTTGAAGTTGTCTGATGGCCGAATTTAAATCCTTCCCCATTTCCCTTATTAATAATGCACTAAAATATTTACCATGAAATTCTGATTTGACAATCATATATTTTATGACCAAAGAAAAACACCTCATTTTTTTAGAAGATTATTTTTTATTGTGTATTTTTTTCTCTAACAAAGAAAAGATGAAAAACTAGATGATCACAAACAACAGAATCTGAATCTGCCCGTTTTTTTTTTTTTTTTTTGCTAGCACTTCAGGTGTTCACGATGACAACAATGTCAACAAAAATATAATACTTTATGTATGAAGTAAGGGTTAGGCTCCACTTGTTGCTGAACTTAACCTAGATAGGTACCTGTACACACGCTCTCTCTCTATATAAGCACATCTGTCAAAAGAGTTTTATGGCTATATTTTTGACACTCAAAGTGTCCCCCAAATCCAAATGGCGTAAACTCCGCGACTCCTCTCGATGATTTCCATTGGCCACCGTTGGCATGTCAAGTTTCTTGTTGACTTGGATGTCTGCTGCTGCTGCTGCTGCTGGAGACTTTCAAAATTCCCCCTCTTCGTCTCTTCAGCCTGACCGTATTTGCGCACTGGACGTTCCACTCATCAGACAGACTTAACAGGTCGTTATCATTAACCAAACACGGAGGCTGAACAGATGAGCGTTTTCCGTTGCACCGTCTTTGAAATTCCACCCTTCGCCTTTGTTTGTGCCCTGCGAGGGGGCGGGAAGACAAACAGGTCCGCGCCTATAAAAGCATCAAAGCGGCACTTGGGGCGACACTGGAGACGTGCCTACACACGAGACGAGAGACTCTCTTCTGGAACACTTTCTAGAGGGAATTCCTCGGCCGATTTTTGGGGGACGTCTTGTTTTTGCTCTCACCACCACCACCACCACAAACAACAACAACAACAACAACCAAAAAAAAAAAAAAAAAAAGGATCCATCCAGTCATGCTGATGCGATGCGTCGCGCGTTGTTTCCTGCCGGTGTGGCTCTCGCTACTTGGATACGTTTACGCGGGGCCGATTGTCCTCAACTCCAACGCCATCAAGAACTTCGAGCCGGTCAGCCCCAGTCCGCGGACCTCGCCGCCGGGCAGCGTGGGACACAAATTGCCCGTGGACGCCTCGCAGGTATGCCGCTTTTTTTTTTTGCTTGTGTGTGTCTCCATGCATAAAAGTTACCGTGCGTAAAAAACAAAAAAAACGTTCCACTGCGTAAAAGTTAGTGTGCATACAAGTCATCCGTTTGTCGTGTGATTTAATGGCTGCCCCCCCCCCCTCACCCAGGCGACAGGAGTATGTGCGGATGACGACGATTGCGGCGGTGATGAATTCTGCAACGACATCCGAAGTATGTGTCTGGCGTGCCGCAAGAACCGGAAGCGTTGCGCACGGGACTCGATGTGTTGCGCTGGAAGCCGCTGCAGCAACGGTAAACGCAAACAAAAGCAAATTCTGCCATTACCCCTCCCCTTTTTTTTTTTGTTGGACAAGTGTAAATTCACACTCTCCTGTCCTCTCCAGGTGTCTGCCAGACGAATGACATTGATGGGCCGGGCTGGCATATACACAACTCTACCATGGAGCATCATACTAAGAGGCCCCTCACTGCCCACGAAGCGCACACCGTAAAAGGTAACTATACAAAAAAAAAAAAAAAAAACAAGAAAAATAAAAGTATTGGATCTCTCTTGGTCCACTGTTTTTGTTAGGTTGCCTGTGCGCCTCAACTGAACTTTGTGCACCAAGTTTTAAAAGTTCCCTCTATGACAAACTCACCTATTTGCTGTTTTGCTCAGGTCATCACCCTAATATAGAAGTAGTACTTTGGTGCCATTTTAAGGATGTGTTGTTAAAATGGGGTTTTAAAAATACTCTGTAGTTGTTGCCCCACCTACTTGCAACCCATGGATTCACTTAGTTGCAGTTGTTTTTTCTAACCTTGCCGTTATCTGCTGAAAAGCTCGCCCATTTGCTGTTTTGGTGCAGCAACCTGCCAAATATTTAAGTTGTGCTGTGACAGCATCGAGAGGCAATTGTCAACCTTTTTTGCGGGGGTGTAAATTACTTTCAGATTTTTGCCATTTGCTGCGGCTTGACTAGAGTGAAGCCCTCTATTAGCAGTTCATTATTCATCAACTTGTGGATTTTATTTTAGAGCCTCTGTAATTTGCAGTAAGACTCACCTATTAGCAGTTTTGGTGGTCAGGCCAGCTAATGAAGAGAACAGTATTGCTTTGGCACCATCTGGAGTATCGCCCCTGCAGCAACCTTTAATTATCAAATGAACCGATAATTATTTGGGACATTCGATTCATTTCGATACCTTTTTTTTAATATAAAATTGCGTCGGAATGTCAGCGGCAGCTCTTTGTATTGTTTATATAGAACATATATTGAGTTGGCATTCAATCACAGTTTTAGAACATGATCCTCCATTATTCGTTGATGCCCTCTACCGTAATATTATTGCTTTGAGCGGCACCTTTTGGTATCTTGGTGTCAAAGAACTATATTGAAGTGAGTGGAGGAGCTTCACTGAGCCATAGGTAGTCCTCTACTGCCATCATGTGGCATGTCCTATTACAAAGCCTATTAGAGGGTGTCAATTACTTGCTTTTTGTAATTTAACCTGCGTTTTTTTTGTAAAAGAAAAACAACTCACTTTTGCTGTTTTTGTTTATGCTCATGCCAAAGCCTTGTCGGACATAAAAGTATTGCTTCGGCGCCGTCTTCTGAGCACAAGTGTCGCGGGCATGCTGCAGCCTATCCCAGCTGTCTTTGGGCATTAGGCGGAGGACACCCTGAACCGGTTGTCAGCCAATCGCAGGGCACACAGAGACAAACAACCATTTGCGCTGCACAATCACACCCGAGGACAATTTGGAGTGCGCTGTCTTCTGACATCTGGAGAAAATGTTCAATAACCGGCGGGTTTATGCTATTTTTTTCCCCCCCATGATCATCTGACCTCTTTTGTTTTCTATCCAAGGTCAGGAAGGGGACACGTGCCTGCGCTCGGCCGACTGCTCGGCGGGCCTGTGCTGTGCCCGCCACTTCTGGTCTCGCATCTGCAAGCCGGTGCTGAGCGAGGGCCAGGTGTGCACGCGCCACCGCCGCAAGGGCACCCACGGCCTGGAGCTGTTCCAGCGCTGCGACTGCGGCGACGGCCTGGCGTGCAGGCCTGAGAGAAGCGAGCGGGAGCAGCAGCAGCAGCAGCAGCACGCCGTCAGCAGGACGTCGGCCCGGAACCTACACACCTGTCAGAGACGCTGACGCACACGCGCACACACAGGTCACAGATACTGACACACACACACACACACACACACGCATATGCCAACACCCAAGACTTTCTTTCCTGTCAACGCTGCTGACACCGAGACAGCACCAGGAAGCAAAGATGCGCTTCCTGGGAAAAGTGATACACCCGCAGAGATGATGGACTTGTCTATGAATGGATGAGAGGGGATGTAGACAGGAGGGGGCTGGGGCGGGGTGTCCAGATCAATTGTCCATGGCGGTTAATGGCAGAGCTGTTTTTTTTGTTTCTGTTTTTATGGAACTTGAAGCCTCGGTTATTGCAGTAAATTACTGCATTGTGAATGATGGCTGGGGAACCGACCAGGGAATTTGAGTACAACAAACAGTTAACACACAAATGGTCATAATATATATGAAAACAGCGATCCCGCGGCGCAGAAGTAAAAGGTGGAAATGTTTGTTTTTAGAAATAACACGGGTCAACAGCAAAAATTTTAATCTGCGATAGCTTCACGAGTCACGAAATGTATTTTTGACGATGATTGAAAAAAAAAAATGTCTTGACTTTTTCACAACACATCATCCAGAAAAGTTTACTTGCATCGCTGATTAAAACGTGTGGTTAGCAAAATTGTTGAACAGTGTAATTTCACCCCTGCCTTAATTAAACACCTTCGAACTTATTAAAGCAGATTTTTCAAAGTATACCTTAGAGCCTGTTTTCACTCTCGCAGCCTATCGTATAACATCACTTTGAGGAAAAGAGACCCCCAGAAATGAAAATGCTGAAATGCTAAGCGCGCTTGCTTCACGCTGATTATTTGTCATTCCCAGTTGAAGTTTACCTTAAAACTTGACATTGTATATCCAAACAACAAACCATACAGATTAATCTCGCGAGTTAGGACAATGCTAACATACGTGCAAAGCGGCGTCGTGAAATGAGCATCAATGTCGCAATAATCTAACCTTTCAAAACAACTATGCTGCTACTTTGACACAAATGGAGCAGCAAACGCATACAAGCTCGACAGTATTCTTCATCGTACTATAGAAGGTTCGCCTCTGTCATTCGGAGTTTGTTTTGTAAGAGCTCGTCAAAAAATAAGCGTTTTAAAAATCCAGAATATGGGGGGAGGGGTGGTACACTGGAACGTTTGATCATGAGTTCTGCATCGACTAAACTGACACTCGGCTATCTGAAAAAGGTTCCTCAGCCTGGTTGTAAATTCTCTGGGGGGGAGGGGGGCACTTAATTGAGCAATGGAGTCAACACCAGCAGGAGAACGACACGGTGCCGCATGCAGTGTAAATATGTTTCATATTGTTTTGTAAGAAAACCTGATCTATATTGAGAAATGTGAATGTTTTATTAAACGCTCCTCTTAATAAACTCACTTGTTGCTGACCTATTTCTTGACATTGAGGCGCCAACATTTTTTTGGCGGTGGTGGTGGTGGGGGCAAACAATTACCGCCGTTGTTGTTTAACACGTCGCGCCATTTCTCACAAATCAGCGGGTTGGGAGCCAGTGGATGGTTGGAATACTTTGGCTGTGCGCGCCACACCAATTCATTACCCGCAAATCACTGAGATATGCACAGAGAGACCAAAAAAAAAAAAAAAGTCTTTTAATGAGGCACTGGAGCAGCCCCGAGCCAGCGTGCCACATCCTGCTATGGAGGAGGAGGTGGAGGAGGACATGTTATTAGATGGACATTAAAAACAAGACAGGGTGCTGACATATCAAATGGTAAGAGCAGAGAGGTAATAACAACGTGTCGGCCACGTCTTGGTGAGAGCAAGTCTTTGGTGTCGCCGGCGAGGTTATAATTAGAAGCTCCCTGAAAGCGTCACGCGCGGCAGCAGTGCGTAAAGATCCAACAAATGGTGATTTTTTATTTTTTTTGTTGTTGTTGTTGCTTTGACATCATTTGGCGCGCGCAGTTTCCCAGCACGAGTCTGCCCAGCGTGTCGATGGATGTGCGCTAACCTCCCAAATACACCTTGGTGCCTGTAATTAGGATGTTTCAATTAGAAGATCGCCTGAAAACGACCGCGCTTTATTCTGCTTTTATGTCTGTCACATGATGAAAAGAGGCAAAGACATTAAAAGTGTCTTCATCTGGTTACGGCCACAGAAGTGGTGTCGTGTCGCCGGCCACTTTGAAAACTTCACAGTACAGGCTACACTTTGATGTGGCTAGAAATGAGGCGAGTTTGCTACGATTGTATTGAAATGTGCAGCTCCTGATCAATAGCCGCCCCTATCACATTATTGGCAATTTGCTCATGGGTCATTATTTCATGGTTGGATGATATTCACAAGGGCCAAACTAGATACAAAATTTTTTTTGTACGTTTTCCGACTCTCTTGAACTTTTAAACTGTGCTTTTAACGATTATTTTTTCTGTATTTTCTCTTTTTTTTAAGATCCTTTTTTTTGTAGTACCTGTATAATATTCTATGTACAGAAGTGTGGAACGGCCAATGTGGAGTAAACATTTATGACTGGCGACGTCACCCGAATGTACTGCAAAGCGATAAACAGCCAGCTGCTAACCTGAGCTCACAACAGCCAATTCTTTTACTTCTGCTTTTAGTCATGGACACCCACGTCACTCACCAGGCAAGGCCCCGCCCTTTAAAGCTGTACACACTCAAAAGACACAGATAATTCAGTGTAGAGCAGGGGCCTGATAACGGCCCTGATTTAAATGATCAGGCCTCTGCAGAGCTCGCTGATCAGCTGCTCATTTTAATCAGTTGTGTTACAGCAGGGAGAGACAAACAACAAGCAGGAAAACGACTCTCGAGGACCGGAGTTTGAGACCCCTGCATGATTATTATCTGTTATTATCTGTGACTTTTGAGTGTGTATAGCTTTAAAAGGCGGGGCCTTGCCTGGTGAGTGACGTGGGCGTCCGTGATTAAATGTAGAAGTAAAAGGATCAGTGTGGCGACCCCAAGTGGACAATAATAATACTTAAAACTCACGTGCACGTTTTGCTCTTCAGTGCGCCGATATATCGAGAGGCACGCAAGAGACACACTCCATTTTAAACAATTTCTGCTGAGTAATTAAAAGTAATGGGGAGCTTTGTCAGCACTACAATATACCATGCAGCCCGAGGCCAAGTCATGTTTGTGGGGGTCCTGGAAGCTATGTGTGTGGTGTGTGTGTGTGTGTGTGTGTCTAGTGTGTGTATGTGTGCGCGTGCGCGCGCGTGTGTGTGTGTGTGTGTGTGTGTGAGTGTGTCATCATTACACTAACCTCAGACTAGCACAAGCCACAGGCATGTAGCCCGTGCCAAAAAAGCCAAGTGTGATTTAGTCGTCTGTGTGTGTGTGTGTGTGTGTGTGTGTGTGTGTGTGTGTGTGTGTGTGTGTGTGTGTGTGTGGGGGGGGTGGGTGTGTGTGTGTGTGTGTGTGTGTGTGTGTGTGTGTGTGTGTGTGTGTGTGTATACACACCTGCTGGTTAACTCTACGTGAGAAGGCAGGCAAAAGCACCGATGACCAGTTCTCTACCGCAGTGGTGAGTCACAGTTGACATCAATTATTTAAAAGCCCACCGTTGTTTTCCGTCTCTCCACCTCTGCCCTGTCTAGGCGTGAGATTGCACTGATTCACCCCACCCGTCGCTTTTACTTAAGTGTCCAGTCCATCTTCATTTTGCTGAGACAGACAAGTATGAAGGCAGCTGTGCTCAGATGGCTCAGCACTTCTCCAATTTTTTGTCTTGAATTTGTTCAATATCACTTGCCGAGTACTCACATTTTTAACGTCCCTTTCATATCTGTCGTTTTCACTGACGGAAATGCTGTTGAGCCGTGCATTGCCTGGACCGTAATTCAATCAATTAAACCACCATCTTATTGATTTGCCTGCATTAATGGACTTCTTTGAAACCTCCACGGTCCAGTGGAGTGTAGGAGTCATGGACAATCGATAGTGCTGTCTGTTCATTTAGCTTTAAGATGGCAGGGTTCTTGCAGATCCTTAAAAAGCCTTGAAAAGGAATGAATCCACAAATCAAAAAACAAGGCCTTAATTGACATCAAAATGTTAATCAAATTCATCTTTGAGAAGTCTGAAAGTCTGAAATAATTTTGATTTTATGAATGTAAAATTGTCTTGCATCAACAAATAAATTAACATTCTTTCAAGACAAATTTTCAGAATGACTCTAGTAACATGCACAGTCATGAAAGCGGAAGCAACAAAATTGATGTGTGTTTAGTGGGGACTGCTAAGAACAGATCAATGCACGTCAGTTCTGTACTCCAGCAACAGCGAGACATCCAGAACAGTGTTCAGTGGGTTTTAAATTTTATTCTGAATGGAATTAAAAAGTCTTAAATTTAATTTAGGCTGTAGGAACCCAAGATGAGGACGTCCAGCCCTCCGAAAGGTAGATCTTTGATGGCAGAGATTTACTGTGAAAATCCATTTCACAAGCCTTCTTAGATGCATGCCCCCCCCCCCATCCCGCCCAACATTTCATTTTTACTAACAATTTTTTCATTAAGGCAATTGTTTTGTTTGACTTTTTCACAAGGCTTGTCTCATTCACTGTCACAGAATTTTACGATTAACCGTTGAATTAAATTATTTTTGTTCTTAATGAAAATTTGCAATACATGGTGAAGACTTCCTTAACATGTGCTTTCACGTATCAATAATGAGATTGACCAGCTGATGAACCAAATGCAGCAGATTGAGACGCAGCAGAGGAAGTTTAAAGCCTCCCGTGACAGTATTCTGTCCGAGATGAAGATGCTGAAAGAGAAGAGGCAGCAGTCGGAGAAGACGTTCATGCCAAAGGTGACCAAAATGACTTGAAATTTGTATGGAAAGCATATCACCAGGCATTGTGGTCATTTATACCTTAGGCGTCATTGTCTTTTTTTTAAGCACAGGTCATTTGTTGAAACTGATCATCGCTCTGTTTTTTGTGTCTTCTTTTGTTTCTCGTGCAGCAACGAAGTCTTCAGAGTCTGGAGGCCAGCCTCCATGCCATGGAGTCCACCAGGGAGTCACTGAAGGATGAGTTGGGCACAGATTTGCTTTCCCAGCTAAGCCTGGAGGACCAGAGGCGTGTGGATGACCTCAATGATGAAATCCGTCAGCTTCAGCAGGTGAGGGGGACATGAGGAAGGAAAAGTGTTGGAGTTTGGTTTTATTATTATGGTTTTCTGCTCTGTCCCTATTGAATCCATTTTTTTCATACATGCATTTAAAGTAGGGTGGCCCGGTAGTCGAGTGGTTAGCACGTCGACTTCACAGTGCAGAGGTACTGGGTTCAATTCCAGCCCCGGCCTTCCTATGTGGAGTTTGCATGTTCTCCCCGTGCTTGCGTGGGTTTTCTCCGGGTCCACCGGTTTCCTCCCACATTCCAAGAACATGCATGGCAGGCTGACTGAACACTCTAAATTGTCCCAAGGTGTGAGTGTGAGCACGAATGGTTGTTTGTTTCTATGTGCCCTGCGATTGGCTGGCAACCGGTTCAGGGTGTCCCCCGCCTACTGCCCGAAGACAGCTGGGATAGGCTTCAGCACCCCCCGCGAACTTAATGAGGATAAAGCGGTTCGGAAAATGAATGAATGAATGCATTTGAAGTATTTTAGCCATAAATGACTTTTTTTTTAAAAATAATTATTTACTCACATACTGCATGCAAGTTAAAAACACAAGTTTAACAAAACTAGAACTGTTACTCCTTGGATGTATTCATATAACGATATAGAGTATGATATTTATATCTAGTTGCTCTTAAGATAATCTATACCAAATAAACTGAACTAAAAATAAACGACTCCTGTAAAAAGTCCATGGCAATTCATATTCTGTAATTAAACTGACTGACTGATGTGCCAGTGTAAAAAGTGAAATTAATTAAACACAGGTCAATTGAGATGGTAATGGTAAATGGTAAGTGCCAAGAGAGAAAAGCTACGTTATATGGTAGAAATCAAGTTTTGTTTTTTTTTTTTTGCGTCATAAAAGCAAATCAGTGTCATGGTTGGGCAGCCTTTGACTGTTTGCCGTGAAATTGACTTATTTTTGCTTACACTAATAAAAAAAAAACAGTCCTCTGTGAGATGTGTTATTTTGGAGGCATTATGTTGAGAAAACCGTTTTAGAAAATACAAATGCTCTTCATTCATTTAAAATGATTAACATGAGCATGTGTAATGAAACCATAATTGTTTTTTCATACCATCGTTTTGAATAATCTCATCACACAATATTTGTTCATAAGTTTAAAATGGCCGTCATTGAACCTAATAAAAGTTGAAAAGGTCTCTGATAAAAAAGATTCCCACCGCTGTAATAAAAACATTGTTTTCTCAACAAAACAAATACTAATAATAATTCTAATAATGTTTGCAACATAATTAAAATAGATCAATTCATATGCACTTGAGTGCAACACCATTGTTGTCTTAATTTTGCCATTGTCCTTTTATTCCTGCTGCTGCTAGTGCATTTCAATGACCCGGGTGCGGTAAATGGTGCAGACAGCAGCTGTGTGTGGGAGGTTCCTGTGATCCTTTTTTTCTGTGCCAGCTTCTTTCAGCTCTCGCCCGAATAATCTCAAATTGTCCCCACTTGTGTTACGCAACTTCACCCACACAACCCAGAATCTTTAACGTATGTTTCTCCAGAGTTTGCACTTCTTCGATGTGACACGTAACACATTTTATTAAAGTGAACGTTGCCGTGGTACTCAGAGTGAATAGATATGGTCGCTGCTTTCTCAGTTGTTAGACCAAGACCAGTAGCATAAATAACATTTTGGTTTCTTGTGCCACCCGCAGGACAACAGACAATTGCTGAATGAGAGAATCAAGTTGGAGGGCATCATGACCCGAGTGGAGACGTACCTTAATGAGAATTTGAGGAAGCGTCTTGATCAAGTGGAGCAGGTATAGTGTGGCTTCAATGTCCGGTGGGAGCGGGAAATAATTACTTGATTCCCTGCTGATTATTATGAGCTTACTCGCATTTCATTGAGTAAAATGTATTCCAATCCCTGAGCAAAACACAAGTTAGTACTTTCCATAACTTTTCTCAGCAGGGATTTTGGTCAGGTTCAGGAGAGATTTTATTTGCATACAGAACAGGAAATTCAGTGCGCAGTCTCAAGTGGCCACTCGAGATGTATTTAAATGCCAGGTGTTGACCTGTGTGTTTTTGAATTAACTTTTGATTAGATCAACCCAAATTCATGTTAATATGTACTCAGGGCAAGGCCTGGAATACATTTGACTGTTGATTTAATGCAGAATAGGAATTTGTATGAACAAAGACTCTCCTTGTTTTGATTTGCAAACACAGGAGCTAAATGAGCTGCGAGAGACCGAAGGAGGCACTGTTCTCACAGCCACAACATCTGAGCTGGATGGCATCAACAAACGGGTCAAGGAGACACTGGCTCGATCAGAAGGTATGGTCAACACTATGGCCCGGAGAAGTACATAAAGCTCCGCTTGTGCGCTTGATAGAAGCATAGCAGTAGAACCATTGTCTTAATATTACTCTCTAATATAATAAAACCAACCAAACAGTATTGATTCAATTTGTTGATCTCAAACCATATAAGATGAAATGCAAGTGACACAAAAAACTGAGAAGTACTCGCATGTTCTCTCCTAGATCTGGATTCTTTGGTAGACAAGACCGAGTCGGAGATCAAGGATCACATCAAGAGCATGGACCGCTGGAAGAACATAGAGAAGGAACAAAATGACGCAATCAATCATGACACCAAGGAGCTGGAGAAGATGACCAACCGGCAGGGCATGCTGCTCAAGAAGAAGGAGGAGTGCATGAAAAAGATCAGGGAGTTGGGCTCGCTACCTCAGGAGGCTTTTGAGAAGTACCAGACTCTCACACTCAAGCAGGTATTACCGTCTTTACCTAACTTGCTTTTCAGAGTAAGGGCCTCTTTATTTAAAAAAAAAAAAAAACCAACAACAAAAAAACATTGGGATCACTTATTACCCCACAACTCCTCATTTATGTAATTTGTCAAGATCTCAAAATGTTTAGTTTGTTTAATTTGTGTTTAATTTGATTTTTTCTGGGCTGTGTACACTACTGGTATATTGGAGGAGTAAACATTTTTACCGATTGGGCCAACCTTTTTCTGTGCTTACACATTAAAGATTCCATTCAGAAAGGCAGTCTATAAAAAAAAACGGCTGTAGTCATTTTTTCCAGCATTTGGAGTAAATGAACTTCTTGATAGGAGCATCAGAGATTAATTTTATGAAACATTCTAAAGGCAGCAAATGAAGAAGACTGAAAACAGCATTGCATCAACTCAACAAAATACTGCAACTCCATCCTTAGGGATTCATGTAGCGCTGATTATTGAGAAGGCTGTCGTCTACCAGTTTGATTCATGCTTCTCAAATAAAGTTACTCCAATTATCTTTAGTTATGTTGCTATTAATAATTAAGGGTCGTCATCTATGTGAAGCTACGTTAATGGTTCCTCACAATTATTAGGTTTATGTTTTCAAATGATCACTTCACAATATTGCTTTGAATTCTTAATGACCCATTACTGGTGAGCTATTTATAGAACACACCCACGGGCACCTGTTATAAACATGTGAACTCAGCCTAGCAACAATCAGTACCGAAGATGAAAACATCTGCTCCAAAGCTAATTGAACTCGACTTGTGAGCCTCTCTGTGGTTATTTTCCACCCCTCTGTTAAGTACCGTCTTGGATTCCAAGCTTTATTTGTTAATCGGCCCTCACCAAACTTTGCATTCTTGTTCTTTGCTTGCTTGCTTTCCAGCAGCACCGTAAGTCACCAAATAAGCCTTTGAAAATAGACTTTGGCCAAGTAGATTTCTGCTCCACTCCAATGACTGGCCAGTTCAAAAATAAACAACTGTTGAATTCTGATGCAGCAAAGAAAGCAGAAGCTCCCCCCGGGAACGAGGCCTGAAGCTTTCGCCCACCCACCCCCTTAGCAATGACTCAGATACGAGTCAGTGCTCAGCTTGTTGCCTCTGGGGGGGCTCAGACTCTGACTGAGTGCACTTGGCTGCAGCTTCATTAATGTCTAAGCATGTACTCTTCTGCGTACGTGTGCTGTTTTCTTTCCATGACAATGCTGAGAATAGCCCTCCTCTTTCTCAAACAACCCACATAATAACTCTTTCTCGATGGAAGCGTGCTCTTGGACAGGGTGATGCCATCGATTGCAGAAGTGGAGAGGTGATGGAGTATGCTCTTTGCTGTTCCTTCTGCGACGCCAATCAATGGATAGGTCACGGGGTTTACAGAGAGTGTTTTGTTGTTGTTGTTTTTTTTAGCTCAAGCATCTTACTAATTCATCAGCTAACCTTGTTTTCAGAAGATGATAGAATGTAATCATGCCTATGATAAGTATGTGCCTACCTGCATTTCCTCAAATAGCGGCTGTCCGTCTAAAAGATACTCTGCCCCAGTTAGTGGCAGGGTTCATCATCCAAAGGCATGTTAAAACCTCCCTGAAATAGACACCTAACTTTATCCATTGGGGAAGAAAATCTGTTCGTAGCTGTCATCGTCTCAGTTCATAAACATGTTTGTTTTTAATAGCGCACACATAGTATTACTTTTCAAGATTCATCAAAGTGATCACGAAAAAGGCTATCAATGTAATCTTGGTGCTCTAAACTACTTGACTACTGTGGCAGCTTGCTACCTGTTAAAACCTCATTCAATGAAAAGAAAGAACTATATATCTTTTTGGTCTCTGTAAAAATTGAAGTACCACAGTAGCACATGGAGTAAAAATGCACCATGATAATTCGGGGAGAACTCATGTTCTATTCTTTCCCCCGGCCAGTTGTTCCGTAAATTGGAGCAGTGCAACACGGAGCTGAAGAAGTACAGTCACGTGAACAAGAAGGCCTTGGATCAGTTTGTCAACTTCTCTGAGCAAAAGGAGAAACTGATCAAGCGTCAGGACGAACTGGACCGAGGTTACAAATCCATCATGGAGCTCATGAATGTCCTGGAGCTGCGCAAGTACGAAGCCATTCAGCTCACATTCAAACAGGTACTGCTCTCCTAAAACCTTTTCGATGTGCAGTCCTCCACATTTTTGTCGGGTCACCTGACTCTTGCCCTGTCTCACACTCGCAGGTGTCAAAGAATTTCAGCGAAGTGTTCCAGAAGCTGGTACCTGGAGGCAAAGCGACGCTGGTGATGAAGAAGGGAGACGCCGAAGGCAGTCAGTCTCAAGATGAAGAGGGCGGCGCGGAGAGCGAAAGGGGCTCTGGCTCACAAAGCAGCGTGCCCTCTGTGGATCAGTTTACCGGCGTGGGGATCAGAGTAAGAGCCTCACTGTTTTTGGAATCCATTCTGTCCAGATTGCCCTCAAATTAGCCTATGTTTAGCCAGTTTTATGTTATGGTTGATGGGGTGTCTGTACTTTTTTTTTTTTTAATGTTTTTAATATTCCGACAAACTTTTGGTTATATGTTAGCTAACGCCAATTCCAATGATGCTTATACATTCGCGCTGACAACATAAACACCTTTCTGGTGAGCACTAAATTTCAACGCACTGTCACCAAGACAGCAACATGAAATGAAACCACAATCATGACATCAACACTTTTAAAGTTTAAAGCCGAATATTCACTGTGTCACATCACACAGTGAGAATCTTGAGTAAAGTGGACATGCGCAATTGTCTTCACAGTTTAAAATTGTTTCCAGGTGTCATCATTAACTCTATCGTTCCACAAGATGTACTTGTACGTCTTTTTAAAATTAGGCTCTGCCTACCATGGACGTATGTGTACGTCTAAGTCTTTTATTTGCATCACAGAGAGGAGGAGGGTCTGATGCAATCTGTGAACGAGAATAATCCGTTTGCATTGTAAATCATGTAAAAAAAGCGACCAGTAGGTGGCAGTGGAGCCTCACGTGCTTGAAATGCATGCTTTTACAAAAAGATCTTTTCCTCCATTTTTTGCCCAGGAATCACCATTTCCATGAAACGTAGCCATTTTGTAGTGCCGTTTGCTGAAGAATAGAAAAAGATAGAACCAATTTTTTTTTCTGCTGAAAGAAGAGAGTCCAAACTTTATTTTGGTAGGCTCCATGTTTCAATAGCATTAGAACCAAATATTCTGTGGGCCTTGCAAGATCAGTCAAAATCCAATAAAACGCTGCTCCGGTGAAAATGGCTGGGATTGAATGAGTTAAAGGTATCTCACATTCTTCGGTTAAATTAAAAAAACTAAAGGATAAAAAAACATTTCAGCCCAATTAATATCTATCCACTTGTCACACGCCGGTTAAAGGCATGCTGTTTTGAGGGGTGGGGGATCTGTCTCATGCAAATGCAGCCTACAGCTTTTGTTACCATGGCAATGTGGATGTCATGCGACCAAACGAGCATCCACTCTGTGTTGCCAACTGAGTAGGGTTGGGTATCGAGAATTAATCAGAACCGGGTCTAACATTGTGATATTCTCAGAATGCTTCCCATTTTCAAATTTTGGTCCATCGTTTCAATGCCACCACTGAAGAAGCTGCACGTGTGTGTGTGTGTGTGTGTGTGTGTGTGTGTGTGTGTGTGTGTGTGTGTGTGTGTGCGTGTGTGTGTGTGTGTGCGTTTCAT